>PVKA01001732.1:0-91203 GCA_004027165.1 Ctenomys sociabilis
TTTTGATTCAATATTTTTATAACTTCAGTCAATTTAGCTCTTCTTAAATCCAACTCTATTCATAATCCCCTCATAGTTGGGAGAATGACAGTAACTTCTAATTTACTGAGCATGTTGACTACCCAAGTCTCCTTTCTTCAAAATGAGCATATTGTTATTTTTAAACTTATGTCTGTTTATTAAGCCCAAAGAAATGCTCCTTCTTTTTGCTAATCCCAACACTTTTATTTATGCTTTTAAACATAATCATCAATTTCATTGATTCTCTGGTATTTCTGCTTTTGTATTTCTAATTCCTCTCTCTATGTAGTCTTTTCCATGTACTTACTTGCATGATTAATATTCTTTCTTCTCAAAAAAGAAAATTTTTCATTCATTTGTATGTCATGTTTCATTTTACCCTTTTCATTTCCTGCTTGAGATTCTGGAGAATTTTGTACTCATCAGCTCTCTTTCATTGTTGCCAGACTTTGCTTAGTGTATTCATCCATACTTCAGGTTCTCTCACTGCCTTGCTTGTTCACTTCCTACTAGAAACTTCATTCTTAAAGTCACTATACCATAATCACATCCTGTGGTGTGCTTTTAGATCATTATAACCCCCAACATTTACAATTCTCTTCTCTTCCAGAAACTCTGTCTGTCCTACCTTTGCCTCTGAGTTGAAGAAGTATTGGTTTTCCTTGCTTGCTCATTTTTTTCTTCATCAGATGTCTGAACTTCATTCTATTTATTCCTCTCGTAAACTAATAGGTTGTCTTATTCTGGTTTATTTTTTAATTAGTATAGTGTTTATCTGAAAACTTCGGGTATATAGATTAACAAGTAGGTATATAGGTTATCTTCTAAACTAAATTATAAGATCTTTAAAGGTACATATACCACATATTTTGACTTCTTGTCTTATTAAACAGCAAAGCAAGCAAATTTCCGTCAAGTTGCAGTTGTAGTTATTACAGTGATAGAAAAAAATAGCTTAGTTCTGATTAAGAACCAAAACAAAAGTGCACTGATCAAAGTAGATCTGCAAGGGCATTTATAGTATGAAATTATGTATTTTTTTTATAAAGATTAGCATGCTAGAGTTAGGTTGCCTTCTGTCAAATTCCAACTCTCAACACTTCATGGTAGGGGTTGGTTGTATTTCACTGTTATTAGAATTCACTTTCCTTCAGGAAATACTTAATAGAAATTGTCTCTCAATCCTCTTAGCACATGTATGGGATATGGAAAGTACTCAATATATGTAAACAGATTATTTATTTATTTGGCATAGGGTCTCATGACACAGCTTGGACTCATAGTACTCCTCCTTGCCCAGCCTCCCCAGTGCTGAGATTACAGGTGTAAGCCACCAGGCCTGGTTTTGGTGGCCAGCAGGGTATACCCAGGGCATACCCATTCATGGGGCTGGCATGGCATGTGGCATACCTGGGATTGAACTCAGGTCCTTACTCTTGCCAAACAGGCATTTAGACTGTCGAGCTATCTCCTCCTTCCCAGATCATTTTTTGAAATCAGTTTGTATTTTCATTTCAGGATCTGGAGAAGATCCATTTACTTGTAGTATGTTTTAAAAGAATCTATTATCATGAATTGTTGTTGATAAATTGAGTTTAGAAAACTTGAGGCTATAAAGTTGCTATTATCTTTCTTGTAATATGGGATATAGTTTTATTACATTCTTAAGTAAATGCTTAGAGAAATTAAAATTATTTTCTTCTCTCCTACAGAGAAACTGATGTTAAACCTTTGAGCTTTGAAAGGCTTTTAAGATACTAAAGATTTGATTAAGCTTCCAGATTCAACACTAACCTGGCATATTTGATTGTATCTCTTAAATCCTGTTTTACTTACAAGTTTCTATTAAATAATAAGGAATTACTGTGGGAGAAGGTAATCCCAGTCTAGTTGTAGAAACTTCTGAAGAGAAAAATGAATTTGTGTCTCATGCTTGGTGTATTTGAGCATATGTATCTCAAATATTTATACTCAGCCCTTTGGTTTATAAAGATGTTGGATGATGCCATTTGATGTTGGAGTGATACAATCTCAAAAACTGTTCTTTTATTCAAATTTGGTGAATTGTAATCTTTAACACTATTTTAGGCTAGAAGATATGCCACATCTATGCTATTGTTGGAGAACGACCCAAATGTCAGATTCTTGGTATCATGGATCAACTCAGAAATTCTTCATTAAAGCAGATTTTTATTTCCTTTTAAAAATAATAGTTCAAAGTACTTTTGAAGGTCAGTCTGGAGCTGTCAGCTTTTTGCTATGTCTAGATTAGTAGAGGCAAACCTATTGCAGTGTGCCACAACCAGGTGTATGTATCATTGAAATGTTTTAAGAGGTTTACCATGACTGCTCTAGATTTTGATTCCATGTGCTATAATTCTCTACACTTTATTATAAATTTTTTTATTTTGTAAAATAAACTTAATGTTCTTATTTTTCTATTTTGTTCCTTTTCGTGAAATATTTCAGTGGTAATTCAACTCAAATTCTGACTTTAACGTTAGTTGTAAATTTTTGTTTTGCTTATGAGCAACTATCTTTCTTTCTAAACATGTGAACTATTCCTTGGAAATATCGTATTAGTCCTGCATATGACACCTATTCAATGTTTTTTCAAGTGTATTTCTTCATTGACAAGGAAAAAATGAATCAATATGAATTTTTTCAAGTAAATGCATTTCTTACTAATCTGAATATTCTTTGGTTATAAATTTATAAAGGATATAGTAATATGCAATAGCTTATCATAAGAAATAAGGAAATGTTTATCAAAGAAAAGAAATTTATTAAATCCCATAAAAGCCAACTACTCTTTTTTTTTTTTTTTTGCTCAACTGGAGGGATTGAACCCAGGCCCTTACACTTGCCAGGGAAGTGCTTATTCCACTGAGCCATCTCTCTGGCCTCCATCTACTCTTATGTTCAAAAGATTTGTAGTCTTTTATACACTAGCCAATAACATTATTAAAGGGCTTCTTGTTTGTCTAGCCATTAGTATTGTTAGTCCAGGGTGATGTCACTATGCTGTGCCTAGTTGTTTGGCTTGTGAAAAGTTAACTGTAGGAAGTTATGTATTATCAGATGAACCAAAATCTTAAATCCTATATGTCCAACTTCAAGCCTTCCTAGGCTATGAGTCATTCAGTGATCTGAGTCTCCAGACCACAGAGAAAATTTTGCTTTGAAGAATGATCATTCTGCAGTGATAGTGAACTTATGGCATGCATGCTGTTTTTCTTTTAAGACAAAATATATTATGCATGAAGTTTTGTTTTGTTTGTTTTCATTGTTGTTTTGTTTTGTTTTAACTAAAATCTCAGTATTCAAGTTTAATTGTAATGTTAGCACTTCATGATAAAAAGTGGGTTTGCAGTACCATCATTACTTTAAAGTTTCTGTAGGAACAGTACTTGAACTGGATTAAGTAAATGGTTTTGTCATTAGCATTAATAGAATTTTCAGGTATCTGCACACATCCTACATCTCTGTCTGGAGCAAAATTCTTTTGAAAGCTTAAGATGAGTGTAACGTACATAGAAACTCTCAAAGACGAATACAGTATTGGCTGATGAAGATTGTGCATGGTGTATGGATTCAGAGCTTCAATTAATTTACATTTGGTTTTAATTGATGACACTCTGGTAGATCAGAGAAACTTTAATTAAGAAATAAAAATTGTAGGCAGATTAGAATATTGGTAATTGGAAATAGAGGAGGTTTGACTAATGAAGTGTGGCTTTATTAAACATTTTGTTTTCATTTTATGGAAAATGCTATGTACAACTTATTAGAAGTTATTTTTCACTTACAAGTAACTGATATTTGGAGCATTTAGTGTCTTTAAAAATATGTGATTTGACAGAAATAGATTTGTGATTGTAAAATCCCATTGCTGTTAACATTGTACATAGAGTACTAAGCTGCTACACTTTATTGTAAGCTATCAGAATGCATCTCTGACTTTGAGTTCAAACCAACACTGATAAATAGCTGTGCATTATATGTATAGCTACTCCAGTCTCTCCATTCTGCTCAGTATGTCACTTGGAGTTACTTCTTTTTTTTTGTTGAGCTTCTAATGTTTTTGCCCAAAATAAATGCCCAAAGTGGAAGTACTGTAATTTGTGCTATTACTTTTGCCGCTGTGGGTTGCTGTCTTCTAATTACAGCTTACATGAAAATCTGCTTCAATTTCTTTGTACTCAGAGTAATAACATATTGTACTTTTGTGGTCTTCTTCCTGTAACCTGAGAGCACCTGTATAGGTGTTCTTGCTGTCACAGCATTCCTCTGAGCAAAGGAAGTGATTGAAGAAAGAGAAGCCGGAGTGTGACCAAACTGAATGACTTGCCTTGGGTAGAGCCATAATGAGTGGCATGTATGAGAAGAAAGCCAGATCGCCTGTTTAGGACCAGTTTTCTATATTGTGCATCAGTTTACCTCCAAATACTGTGCTGTTAACATCTGTTGCCATCATTATTATGCTAATTACATTACATTATCAATTTAATTACTTAGTGTCATTTTACTGCAAGATTGAGTAAAAAGAACAGATACATTCTGTTGTAATCATGGTTTGCAAGGGAAACAATTTAATAGAGGACACATAATTTATATAATTATTGTATAATAGTCATTCCAAAGAGTCAAATACAAAAGAGTGCAGTTAATCTGTCTAAACACTAAAGACCCAAAAAGTGCAGCTGGGGGCCTGGATCCCAGTGCAATGACCTGCATGAGTTCAGTTAAAGATGTAGAGCCTATGACATTGCCCTCCCCTTGAAACCAACTGGAGGCCTATGACCCATGAGAATGTCTCATACAAGTTTGTTTCATGGACCGGTGCTGGGAAGGCCCCAAGTTTAATTGTGGAAGCTAGAAAGTCTGTGCCAGTGGGCTAAAGGGCCTATGCTGGAGCCAGCAAGTGATAATCAAAGGAAGGACCAGAGCTCCCTGGAAAGTACAGCAGTCATTCTCAGTGACAAGGTCCAGAGCTCCTCCTCTAATGATAACACATTTCCAAGTTTTTATCAGGAATACAATCACAAGTTCCTCCAAGGGAACCACAGCCCATCATCACTTCCTCTTTCTATCCAATTTTCCCTTTTATGTTGTTGGTAGTAATACTCAGCTGGGACTTCCACACCAAGCATCATCCTGATTCAGTTCAACTCCAGGGTTATGAGTTACTCACAGTTGTAATCTACCACACTCTGAGTATACAAAAATAGGTTTAATGCAACATAAAAGAAAGTGACCCTTTATGGAGAAAGCATATAAAGTATCACATTTTGGCTGCTTGATCAGCATTGTTAGTTCAAAGTGGCTGTGGTGGGCTCACGATTTACCTAAATTGTGTGTTTTGAATGAGGCAAATGTCAAGATGTTGCTGGTCTAGTTTTGAATGTGCATAAAATGAAGCAGAAAATGATCAATTTGTTGATTACTGAATTACACTCAATGAAGTGTCCACTATTTTAGCAAATGTGTCTAAAATGTGATTCAATTAAGTGAATATGTTGTAAAGGTTTTGAGGGCTCAGTGGTGCTAACCTGTAATCCCACAGCTTTGGAGGCTCAGGCAGAAAGGATCATTGTAGTTTGAGACAAGCATAGGCTACAAAGTGAGCTCAAGACCAATCTGAACTTCAAAGTGACATGCTGTCTCAACAACAACAACAACAACAACACACACACACACACACACTCTGAATGTTAAAATGTAGGTAGTTATAACCTACTCTCTGTACCTTTTATAAAGAGAAAATAAAAACATTTTCTCTTTATAAAAATATTCTATTTCCCTTTCACATCAGATGTGAAATCAGATTTCTGGTGTGAGCATCGCATATTCCCTTATTGTAAAGAAGACAAGATTTAGAAGCATGGTGGTGACTGTAGTCAGTATTTGTTTGTGTGAGTGTTAGGGGAAGAGTAAAAGACTTGAAGGTTATCCATTACCATTTTCCCATGTGTTTGGGTTTAATGTATGTAATTCATTTATTTCATAATAGATTGAACTGACTTAATTGTTCAAATCACAGATTTATTGACAATGAAGCATAATTTGGGGACCAATAGATATTACTATTCTTATCCTCTTGCCCTCATCTATAAGGCCTCCTTTGTTATATGATGCTTGATTGTAACTTGATACTTAGACTTCTATTAGACACTTTTATCTCATAATTTTCCTTTTTCTTTTCTGGTTGTTTATACATTTTTTATCCTTGTATTCCCCACACTTTTTTTTTTTTTTTTTTTGGTCTACCAACATTCCCATTAAAAAAATCATAGTATTTGCCTAATTTATGTAGAACCAGGATTAGAGCAGAGGAGTCTCTCAATTCACAGATGAGTCTGTTAATCCCTGACGTAAACTTCTATTTGCTTTGATATGAATTTAGTAAATGTGAATATTTCTCATTAATCAAGATTACATAGTTACTAGAGACCTTTTTTCAGAACTGCTCAACTTACAGTGAAGTGAATGATATTTAAAGCTGTCCATATGGGTGTAAGACTGATGCATAAACTGGTGTAAAAGCACACCTTGAGATTTAATACCAAATATGGGCTTTGTACCAGTAACTATAATAGCAAATGTAGGTCATACACCATTAAAGTGATAGCTACTGTAATAATATGGTACTCAATTATGGAAACAATCAAAGGGAATAGGTAATATTCCTCCATTTGATGGAAAATGAAATGACACGTAAGGTTGTGTTCTGTGCACAAGGTCACATGAATGAGATTCCTTTGGAATGCCCAATAGTTAACTAAATCAGGGGAGCACTGGTTTAGGATGGTTCCAGAACTGGGAGGAAAGAAAAGTGATGACTTGTATGCCTAAGCCCTCAGTGAGTATACTTTACTTTCATTTAGTTCAGGTTTTTTCCTCCCTTTAATATTAATTTTATCTCATACTTGGTGTCTTGATTACTTTTCTCTCATTGCTGGAACCAAATACCTGGTGCCCAAAATTAGGGAAGGAAAGGTTTATTTAGCTCACAGTTGTGGAAGTTTCAGTCTGTACTCACCTGGTTCCAAGGCCGAGTGGCACATGGAGGCAGAAAACAAAACAGAAAGATCTAAAGGAAGAAGTGCCATCAACAACAGCAACAGAGAACAAGTCTGTTTCCTTTATGTTACATTCAGGCTATCCGCTCCAGGCCAGTTATATAGCACTTAAGCTCATAATTCCAAATGCACTCACACCCATAATCCCAGCAACACTCACACCCATAATCCTAGTAACAGTTACAGTCAGAATCCCAATACTGGATCATGAATTAATCATGAACTCCAAAAGTTCACCCTTTAACAGCATGAGGCTTTGAGGGACAACTAGATACAAACCATAACACTTGATTTTCCCTGTTCTTTTATAAATGTGTAAGCTTAGCACTATTGTCTTCTTATACCAGCTTAATTGACCAGGGGATTTTTGATTGATACCTGACTGAACCTCTTGGATATTATTGCCAAACAAAATTGCAAATGTTCATTTAGATTATCTTGCTTAATAAAATTCTTCTTGAGCTCTTGGTCATGGTTGTTGATGTGTGGCATTATATTGTGTTGTATTGTATTACTCCACAATTTCCTAGCTTTGCATGTTGTATCATTCTTTCAGTGGTATTTCCCAAGCTATTAGTACCAAAATCTATCTGTAAATATTTTAGACTATTACTCTCAAAATACAGCATCTTGCTCTGATCTTTGGTATGGGCTATTGACTAGTCTGTGTCAGTGTGACTGAGGAGTGCCGAGGGCCTAGGCCATTTGTCTTTGTAGAGAGCAGCACACAGTTCTCTGCAAAAGTTAACAGCTGAGTCATCTTCATGTCTGTGTTTGTACTTACTGTCCTCACTTTATGCTTTTTCTTTGTTTCCGGGATATATGTCTATGCAAAATCTTACACAGTTTTAATCCTGGATCCCTAAGTAAATATTTATGAAATCCTAGTTCTTTTTTATAATTACAAGAAATATCGAGCTGCAGATTTAAGAGTCTTTTTTTTTGAGGACTGTGGTTTACTGAAAGGCAGCGTGGTTGGAAAATTTATTGTGGTGGTCATGGTCAAAACTGAAACATGTAGGAAGGAGCCTTGAGACAGAGTCTTTAGTCCTCGCCATCTGTGGGCCCTGGAGTTCTCCTGCTGCCATGGGTAGTACATGCCAGAGGACAAGGAAAGCCAGGCTCAATTTCCTGCCTTACTGCCTGCCTGTTGCCTGCCTGCTTGTCTGTTTAGAATTTTAAAAAACATTTTAAAAGGAACTATGAAATGAATGGGAAAATAATCATCATGTACTCCTGTCCTCTGAATTTTAATTTTGCATAAAACAATGATACATCTGGGCTGGAGAGATGGATCAGTAAAATAAGTGCTTCCCTGACAAGCGCAAGGGCCTGAGTTTAATCCCCAGTTCTGCAAAAAAAAAAAAAAAAAAAAAAAAAAAAAAAAAAAAAAAAAAAAAAAAAAAAAAAAAAAAAAAAAAAAAAAAGAAAGAAAGAAAGAAAAAAAAGAAAAGAAAAATTTTGGGGGCTGGGGAGATGGCTCAGTAAAGTAAGCACTTCCCTGGCAAGCACAAGGGGCCTGAGTTTAGTCCCTGGTTCCACCAAAAAACAAACAAACAAAAACAATAATGCATCCATTACTTAGGGTATCTGGAGATACTTAGGAAAATCAATGTTATTTGACTCAATGCTCTTGAAAATGTTTTATCTATTTATGAAATCAGGCCTGTGCTGTTCATTCTAATTCCTCCTTTTTTCTCAAACTAACTTTTATAGTAATATTTTACTCTCATTCTAAGAGAAAATAAAATATTCAAGACCTATAATATTAATAAGGCCCCAATCAAATTAGTTATAACCACTAAACAAAGAAATCTTTAAGATGATCTTTTTAAAAATAATTCACAAGCTATTACATGCTACTACAAATGCTTGATATTTTTTCTAAAGGAAATAGCATTGTACTTCAGAGGAATTATTGAGCTAAAAGACTAGATTACTAGAAGGCACATGGCAAAACTTAGGACAAAATGTTACAGAAAGCTCTTTATTCACATCTGAGGTTAAATGCCTTTCCAAACAAGTGAAAAGGTTATACTATAAAAATAATTCCACATTTTATTTATTTAAAATTAAGAAACATGAACATGATGTATTGGAAACGTGTACAGACAAAGGAAGTTGATCGACCAGTGGATGAAAGGGAAGAGTACAGGAGAAGGAAAAAAGAATTAAGATATGCTATATCCTAAAAGGAATGTGAACACTACATCATACAACATGGACTACTAAAACAGGATATATATTTTCCTTTTCCTTTAAATGGAATCAAAGGTTAAAAGACACACAATGGATGCTCCAGTGGTGCAGTCGGTTAGTGCATGGTTCTTATAAAAGGCACACGTTGGAAGCTCTTCAGCACAAAGGACGCCAATATTACTTTGAGCAATTTACAATGAGCTTTAATTCACCCATTTAGAAAACCTGATTTCCATAGGGAAGGTGTATGTTTTAGTAGTCCATGTTGTATGACGTAGTGCTCACATTTTTGAAATGAACTGAGAATAACTTTTTTGAAATGAGCCTCAGTTCAGAAAATAAAATGAACTATTTTAAAATGATTTCTACTTTTCTATGTTGCAATTGGAAAAGGTGCCAAAATTTCAGGTGAAGTATATTGAATTCCTAGAGTACTTTATCACCTAAAAGCACTTGTATATGCTATAGTTCATAGTGCAGTGCTTAAAATATCCTTGAGAAACAAAGAAAGATATTATTACCCAGGGTGTTCAATAATGGGAGTGAATGAGCTTTATAAACAGAACCTTGTAGCTTATTGAGAATAACAAAGTATTTATTTATCCAAGAAATTCCACTTCTTATTAGAAATTTGTAATAGTCAAAAACAGCTTCCTGATTATTATCATGTTATTTCTCAAATGACATGCTTTTCCTAGCCTGTTGAAGAGCCCCGAGTATCCATAAGTCACTATTTTATCTGTTCTTTCTTGATAGTTCCTGATAGTGATGTACTTACTATTTTACCTTATCAAAGTATCAGACTGCAAGTATCATACTTTTTTTTCACATAGGAGAGATAAACATTGTTCTTTCACATATCCTTAAAAAAAAAAAAAAAGTTAAAAAAGAGCTTCTCGAACTCTGGAATGCTCATGGGCTCTGTAGACACTTTAAATTCATACTGCAGTGTTCTCAGAAGGCAATATAGGAAGATTACTACCAGGAAAAGATTCAAAGTGTATGAAGCCTTTTTCAGGTTAATCACCAGGCCAGTAGTAGGGCAAAAAACTCTGGTTCTTCTCTCAGACATGTCATTTCATGTTCATCTAAAATATAGTCTCTTGTTTCCTAAGAATTATGATAATATCCTAGTGGTAGGTTGGGATCTGAGAGTTAAAGAGGTAAATTGAAAATAGTGACAATTCACTTAGGACACAATGGGGTCTGCAGCCTACAGTGTTGACTGTTAGTTAAATTACTGGAAATGCAGATTGTTCCATAATGTAACTCAAGAGTTTCTTTTTAACTCAGTTATTTCATCTAAATGTTCATGCCCAAAATTGATCCTATCATTCAACCAACACCTTACACATAAAATTATTGCAAAGCAATTCTCAGATACTTAGAAAATTAACTAACAATATTGCTAGGATGTACTACTTGGGAATTTGGAGATAGTCCTCTGACTGCAGACAGAATAGATGGGACAAAATAAAGTTTGGATTTTTTTTTTCAGAACCAGGGATTGAACTCAGGCCCTTGTGCTTGCAAGGAAGAGCTTATTCTACTGAGCTATCTCCCTGGGCCACGGTTCGATTTTTGTTACAGTGATTCTGAGCACAGCCTGGAAATTAGTCATTAGGTATGAATTGCTAAGAACTCTACTGATATTCCATTATTACTGCCATGTCTTCTAAAATTATCAGTACTGCATTGAAAACCTAGTACCCTATGTATCAGTATCTGTAAGACAATGTCCTAGGCTTTAGGAGTTTTATAATCTATTAGGAGTTATGAGAATCAATAAGTATATTGCAAAGAAAAACAAAACCATAAAATATACAACAAATTAATCATTTTAAAGATAGGTAACTAAATCATAGATGTTTACTATTGAATTATTCAATTAATAAAAGTTAAAAACTCTTGTCTTTGTCAATGATTAAACTTGGAGTTTTTAGTATATATATTTTTATCTCCATGCATTTAGTTTTAGTTATAAAGAGATATACACCACACCTTATTTTATAAATTTCACCCAATCTTACAAATGAAATCCTGAGTATTCAATATATATTTCAAGGAACAAGAATTTGTAAAATTTTGTTCCCATTGTTCACCATAGTGTAAATGTTATAATAATTTATTAGGATGGGCAAAACATACTTAATGAAATAGCTATTGGTGGCATGAAAGAGTTAATGCACATATGCTTGGTGAGATCTTGTTTTGTTTTTCCCTCTTAGACTTTTCAGCAGAACAAGATTTATGGTTGCTACACCTTCCCTATGGAAATCAGGTTTTCTAAATGGGTGAATTAAAGCTCATTGTAAATTGCTCAAAGTAACATTGGCGTCCTTTGTGCTGAAGGGCTTCCAACGTGTGCCTTTTATAAGAACCATGCACTAACCGACCGCACCACTGGAGCATCCACTGTGTGTCTTTTAACCTTTGATTCCACTTAAAGGAAAATTTCAAGAAAGATTTATTCTCCTATAAGTGGCATTTTTAGTTGCTGTACATGATGTGTAGAGACAGTGCAAAGTGTTGAAGAAATAATTTGTGTTCTTTGAAAACTGAATTTCATTGGTGGTTTTGGAGCTCTCATCTTTGCACATTCTGAGTCTATGCATTTTTAAAAATTATATCCTTCTGCATATTCTAAATGTCAAATATAACCAGTAGAATCTCTGTCCTAAAAAGGAGTGTAGAACTGGAATGCAGTTATTCCTGAATACAAATCTTTAAGGCAGTTTTAATTTTGATTCAAGGACAGCCACGTTGTTTAAATTTCATGTTTATTTTGAGCAATGTCTAAATAAATGGGAAAATTCTCAGTGTAGTTAATCGGTAATGCTTTGTATAATTGAACTGTGCTGGATTTTTCCACATGCCAGTGTGCCCTGTTTATTAGATATAATCAGCAGAAACAATTTCCAGATACATTTAACCTAACACCATTACTAAAGTGAATAAGACTAGAAGACTTTTTCTTTCTTTTCCTCTTTCTTTCTCTATGTTAGAACTGACTATCCCTAGAAATACAGCTTTAACTTTTCCTGTTTTTGTAGTAACGCTGCATTAAGATGTCAGGTCAAAATATTTTTTTCTTTCTCTTTGTGTTTTGATTTTTCATTTGAGAACCAATATTTCAAAAATGTAGTGATTTAGTACAAATTCCTTAGTTCCAGTCAGATAAATAAACCTTACCAGATTCTGTGAACTGATTTATTGATAGGACTCTTAGGGATCACAAGCCCCTTTTTTTGAACATTTGAAACATTTCTGAATTCTGAATTTTATTGACTTGTTTCCCAAGAGGGAAGCAGAGTGAGAAGACTTTATTCTCTCTCCATAGACTGAGGCATCTTAGCAAAGTGTTAACTTTTTTTTTTTTTTTTTTTTTTTTTTTTTTTTTTTTTTTTTTTTTTTTTTTTTTTTTGTTAAAGGTCAGTACTTAAGGAAAATAAAATGAAAACCAGACAAGGAGCAATGTAGGTGCTGAGCCTGTCACCAGCAGCAAGCAACAGCAGCAGCCTTCTCAGCAACCCCATTCCTGTGACCCATGGTAATGACTGGCACACATATTTGAAAGCCAGGAAAAAAACAACAACAACAAAAAAAAAACACTTGAAACTTATTTTTACAGTCAAATTTTGTATCTTTTTCTTTTGAAGACATACTTAGTATAAATCTTTGTTTTTTGGAGTTTAGTTGTGGATTTTTAAAAAGCATTTTGTAAGTTTCAGAGAGTAGAATGACTCCACTCTGCTTTGCTCAGGCCTAGATAGCATTTCTCCTAACAGGAGGATGACTAGAAAGCTTCACAGTGCAGTGTCTGCCTGTGACCTGTGAAGAAAGACTCAGAGGTTCCAGACAGAAGAGCACTATGAAAGGGACGCGGTGTCCACCAGGAGTCCTGCCTGCTCTGGGCCATGGGGCTTATGGTGGATCCTAAGTGTGCTGGTGGCTGCATGTCCTTCAGAGCAAGACTGAGCTCTAAGCTGCCTTTTGTCCAGTTAGGATGTGGGCCAGATCTTCCTATCCCTCAACCTGCTCATAATGAACGCATATGGCCTATGTCACAAGGAAGCAAGCTGTGATCACTAAGGAAGGTTTCTTAAGTTGTCTGCTTTGTAAATCATTTTATTTTTGGGACTTCCACATAATATATTTGAGAGACCAAATATATATTTAGAGTTACTAACAGAAAAAAAAAAAAAAAAAACAGTTTTTGTAAAGCAGAGAAAAAACTACTCTTCCCATTTGAGAGATGTCTCTCCTCTGTCTTACACAGCCCGGATTGCTTCTCTTGTCTGCCACTGCCCACTCAAGAACACAGAGATCACATATGTAGCAACTGAAAATTAAGACCTCACAAAGAAAACATAAAAAAATCAATGCTGTAATATGAAATTATTAAAGGAAAAATTTTAAAAGAATACTAGCAATAAAGTTTATTAATTAAATTCAATTAATTAAAAATGGGAAAGGTGGTCAAACACATAAATTTATATCTTCTAAAGAAAACCATTGTAAAAAACTATTTAAATGTTTCACAAACTTGTTTTGTGTGTGTGTGTGTGCGGTGGAACAGGGGATTGAACTCAGGTCCTTGTGTTTGACAGGGAAGCACTTATTCCACAGAGCCATCTGCCCAGCTCACAAACTTGTTTTAAAGAAAAAAAAAAAAATGAGAAAGAAGAAGATAACCTGAACACAACACAAAGAATGGAGCTACTGTCACAAAATCAAAATGAAGTTCATTTGAGCAATAGCTGGGAAGCCAACTCACTTGTTAAAGGTGGCCTTGTAAGAAAATGTACATGAGAGTCAGGAGAGTAGGAAGCACTTTGAAATGATCCTCTAAAATGAGGCAGCACCAAAGAGAGGTCTCTGGGGACCTCAAAGGCAGAGAGAGCTGAGCTGTGGAAAGTGAGGCAGGACTCTTGGGGCCCTCCTGCCAATGGCTTCTGTCTCTTGGTTCCCTAGGACACCTGAGAGGGCAGGGAGATGTGTCCTACAGTAAATAGTCATCCATCAACCCTGCCCCTGCTGGCTTCACAGGCAGGAGGGATGTCAGCTTTGCGCAGTCCTGAGGGCTGTCACACCACCTCCATGTGTTTGCAGGGCCCATTAAAAGAAAGTGATCTCTTCAGCCTGGAGCTCTTCATGGAGCAGTCAAGGCAGATGGCCTAACTACGCCCTACATCAAGGAGTCGGCTCTTTCATAATCACATAATTTAAAATTCACAGTTTAATCCAACATTGATATTTTATACTCAGTTTCTATTAGCTTAAAAATTATGATGAGCATTTTAAACCTTTTTAAAAACTCAGTAGATGATGAACTGGTTTTGTTATCACTGAACCAGAATTCCCACAGTTGAAACTGTCTGTCTGTCTTCCCTCTGATTTCCTCTCTCTCTGCTTTCTCCGCCCAACACACACACACACACACACATAGAGAAAGAGAGATACATGCATCTATATGAAATAATATCTCAAATTGCCAAGAATGTTGGGGGATAAAGAAAAAAATTATACATAACATCTAATATATACATAACAACTAATAAACACAAGCAGATATCATACCTCATGAAGCTGGTATTCAGCTTAGGAAACATACCTCTGGGCAAGACTGTCATAGTCTACACTTTCTGTAACTTTTAAGTCTCAGCTGAATTCTTCTATTTTACTTTGTTGCAACCTACAGGGACCTATATTGCAAACATAACCAGCTAGTTGGCTGGAATTTCCCAAATAGTGACTTTGCAATTTCTTACTCTCCTATCTTTGTGTGTATGCTTTTTTGTCTGTCTTGAAGAGATTTCCCAGCTTCCCTGCTGTTGTCTGAAATCATGCTATTTATGATTCACCTTAAATGTCATCTTCCTCTCTTTTACCTTGCTCTACAGAGTCACTGCAAACATAGAACGGATTTTTTCCTTCTGTTTCTTGTTTCAATATTTTGCTCACTCAGCTATTTTGTCATATGTCATATTGTTTGTATTGGTTTGCATATTTATGTGCCTTTCCTTGTCTAAATTGATATCTTCTTGAGATGGGGCACTAACTCTGAGGTTCTTAACACTGCACTTGGCTTGTTATATGTACTAACAATTGTGTTTCTTGACTATAGAAATTGAAGTCCTATTCTTAAATACTTACTCAAGGCTACTAAAGACTATTTCAGCTTCCTCACTCATGGAGATACAGTCAGAGCT
Source organism: Ctenomys sociabilis (assembly GCA_004027165.1). Classification (NCBI taxonomy): domain Eukaryota; kingdom Metazoa; phylum Chordata; class Mammalia; order Rodentia; family Ctenomyidae; genus Ctenomys; species Ctenomys sociabilis. Next base: position 15,515 of record PVKA01001732.1, read on the forward strand.
ATAATACACACTGTGGTTTAGTGTTTGCTTTGTAGCTTTGTTCTGTTTCTTAGCTCAGGTTTTTTTTTTTTTTTTTTTTTAATTCAGCACATAATTCAGTTATTTTTTCCATTTTTATAACAACTCAGCTGTGGAGATTTACCTTCCTATATACTATCTACTTAATTTTAAGTAATAATGAGATTTTTTTTCTGGGTTTGAGACTTTATCAATGTGCCTGATTTTGCTAGTTAACTGACCTCTGCATGTGGAAGCTATGTTAAGAATCTTCAGAGAAGGAGAGCCAGCAGTTGGAGGAGGAGAGAGGGGATAGATAGATTATTAAGGTAGATTTTTATGAGGATTAGTTTGCAAGATTATGGAAGCTAGGAAATCTCAAGGCCTGTAGCCAGGAAACTAGAGAGCTAATCTGTGGTTCCATCAATGTCTTTGGGCCTGAGAACCAGCACAGGAGATGGTGAAGTTTTGGTAGCCTTGGGCCCCAAAAATACCTCATGTTCCATCTGAGTTTAAACTTTGGGAGAGACCAATGTTCCAGCTTGTATAATCCAGACAAGAAAGACAGCTTTCTTTTAACATTTACCCTATGCAGACCTTTGATAGCTTGAATGAGAGAGGCTCTTTTACATTGGGCAGGACTGCTTTATTCATTCCACCATTCTGATGTCCCTCATCCAGGAACAACTCACAATCATGTTCCTTAACAAAGCTTAACCAAGTGTCTGGGAAGCTTATGGCCTGGCCAAGATGCTGCATAGATTAGCCATTATAGAGGATGAGCTGTGCATGTGTAATGTACCAGTGCTGCCAAACATTTTATTTAAGGAGTGGATTTTGTCTGTGGAGAACATAATTTCACCTTGTCAAATTAATGAAATTAATTATTTTTGAAAATTTTTGAGTTTAGTCTCACTTTAATGTTTGCATTTTCACCATGAAAATAGTGTAGAAGGAAAAGGACCTCATACATTTTTTAGACATAATACTGGAGTCTCCAGTGATCTCAAAAGCTAGATAAATAGGAGAATATGATGTTTATGTGCCACATGAGAATGGTGGAAATTGTGATACATGGGGAGATTTCAGTCTTGTCTTACAGGTTTGTAAACTGTTATTTTTAAAATATGTAATCCTAAGCCTTTTCCTAAGCTTTTCATCCCCCCCCCTTTTTTTTTATAGTTTTTAACTAGCAATATGGCTTTGAGAATTTGTCAACCCTTAGTGTTTTTTTATTACATGTGTAATCTATAATCTCTAAATTCTTTCCATGCATTTTACCTGTCAATCAAGTTTCAGGGACTTTGAAATATCACCTTTGCTGATTTAACAGAATCTAAGGAAAGCAGCATGTCATTGTCTTACAACAATGTGATCTGCTTTCCAGTGATGACATAATGAGTAGATCTATTGTTTGTGAAATACCAAGAGCAGAAATATTGTAATCATATTTTTGTGTCAAAAATCTTTGTATATTGATTGTATATATTGCATATTATAGTTAATGATATAATGTGAACACATCTCTTCATAATATGTAGCAGGGATATACAGTTATCCCCAAGTCTATATCTGACTATATGTGTATCTACTTTCTAAAGATTGATGAATGCTCCCTGTTGTAAGTAGGATAACTTCCAATACATATGTGTTGGCATGTGTTGATTTTTCTTATTCAAATGCTTTTCATATAGTGCTGAAGCCTTCAAACTATAATTTAAAGTGAGACAGCCACTGAGGATTTATGGAGTCATTTTCCCTTTGGCTAAAGCCCTGGATGGTCACAGACCAGTAGATTTAAAAAGGCAGCTGAACCTGTCCAAAGACCAACATAAATCTTCAGAGGCAGAGAAAATGGTGCCTGCTTATTAAATTAGTGAGGATATAGTATTTGGCAGCTACAAATAGATGATGTTTCCCCCTTAAGTTAGAGACCAGACTGTTAAAGAGATGTGTATAATGTTGACTTGCATTGGTCGGGAGTAGCTGTATCAGTAGAATAAAATTTACATGTTTCATTGTTCATTTAGTCAGAGTCTTTTCAGATTTGACTAGCTGGATGGGTTCACCTTTGCCAGAAGTTCTGAATTATGAAGACATTTAAAACATTTTTTTTCCAAACACACAGAGATTGACCAGGAATATAAGATAAAAATGAGCCCGTACTCCAGTACTCCAGTACTCCAGTACTCCAGTATTTCTGTTTTGAGGTTTTCAAAGTACAGCATCAGGGATTTACCACTGGTTTTCTGCATCTACTTTCTATTTGTCCTCTGGATTCATAAGAGTTATTAATTTTAGTCCAATATAAATAGAACTATTTCTCTTGGTGATTCATTATAGGAAACCATTCTTATTGACTTAAAGGATTTGGGAAGAAAACATGTTTATCCTTGGCAGATTTTGGTATTTTTCCATGTCTCACAGGAGCTTTTCCAAGTTTCCTAGTCTTTTTGTACAAAATAAAAACAAAATAAATTTTAGAAGGCTTTTTAAAGTTGATGAGCTGTATGAGCTTTCTAGCACACCTTCTGAGAAAGCACTGCATGGCTTTCCTTTCAGGAAACAGATGAAAGGGTAGTACAGAATGGAAGGCATCTTCACTCCCACTAACTTCAAAGATGTTATAAAATCAAATTGTTGACAACAAGTTATATTTGGAGATGTGTTTCATTAACAGACTATGCTATGTTTCTATGGAAATATGAATTCTTGTAATCGCAATATCAATATCCCATGGGTAGAAACTAAGTAAAAAATGTAGGATGGATAGTATGCTGCAATTAGTGCCATTTCCCCTTCTTTTACAAATCAGTGTGTTTCTCTTTCAATTTTTCATGTGATACTTATTTTCTCACTTGATGACATACTTATTAACCACATTATTTCTCTTCATATTTAATGACTATATTCTGTTGTAGCATATGCCTACATTTTTCAATGCTAGTATACTTGAATTTTATGAAACAAGTCTATCTTATTAATCAAGTATTCTGTCTTTAAATTGAAGTTTGATGCATATACTTTCTATTTGTCTTCTGGATTCATAAGAATTATTAATTTTAAAGCTCTTAAAGTTGATTTTGTATGTTTCTAGTTAGATCATAGTTAAGATAAATGTATTCATTAAGTACATATTTATTAAGACTTTTTAGATCTCTACATATAAGCTATTTCTCAGAATACAAATAAAATTAGGTCTAAAAAGACCAATAGGACTTTTGATTAGTGGTGATTATGGTTATTATGATAGCATAAAGGGTTTTTCTCAGGCACCTTTTTATTTTTGTTTGTTTGTTGGATTGATTTTTATTTATTTATTTTGAAGTACCAGAGATTGAACTCAGGAGCTTGTGCTTGTCAGGAAGGTGCTTCTGTCACTTAACTGTTCCCATCTCTTCAGGCACTCTTTGAAATCATATCTCACCTTACACAAAAGTTGGGTAGCTTCTAATGATGATATTATTGCTTACTGTGTGAGTTAATTCTCAATGCCCTCATCTTATAGATACTGATGACAAGAAAAAGAAATGGGATGATACTGCACTGTCTGATATAGTGGACTTTGAATACAGTAATCAGTCAGTGTTAGCTACCACTCTTCTTTTGATGGAATGGATGAAAAAAATTACTGAAAAGCTAAAGAACTGTCCCACAATTGAAAAATGGTTTGACCGAGAATTTACTCTGAGAAAGTCTGGATATAGGGTACAAATTCTTAGCCATTTGATTCTGAGAAAGGACACAGATAGGGTGGGGTGGTAGAGTAGCAGAGTAGATGAGCACATGCATGAGTATGGGACTCAATTTGATTTTCGCCTACTTATGGGGCCTTGGAGAGAAACTGAGATATGATGCTGCAGGCAGCGTAGAATCAATAAAAATTCCTTTTTTTTTTTTTTTTTTTTTTTAGTTTTCTTGCATTTAATGGAAACAAAAGACCACTGAATCTTTTGTTGGTTTAAAGTACTATATCTCCTGAGCCAATACCACACTTTCAGTGAAAAAAATATGAGGTAGAAGCCCAAGTAAGAGAATGTTCAAAGAGTTAAGAACTTTCCAGAACACAACTCTCACCAGGTGTTACATGCTGATACAGTTTTAAAACATTTCAGCCCTCATCTCAGCACTGTGGTGTCATCGACTCTGAGTTCTCGCTGCTGTGGATTTATTTCAGCCAAGCATTCTAGCCCTAATTACTTACATCCATTGGAACTATGAGGAAATGTGCAAGACTTGCCACAGGGCCTAGATCCACCAGCCAGTGCAACTTCTCCCTCTGCAGAGACTGACATAACAGTTCAAAGCCTAAGCAGAGATTCCAAACAGAATGCAGACAGAGTCGAGATTGTACTCAGTGAGGTGCTTTGTGCTACTTCCCAGGTTTTCCAGGCTCACAAAGGTCTTATCTTTGGCTTAATCCTTTCTTGCTTTCATCTTAAATTCTTAAACATATTTGAATAATCATATTTTCATGATGCTCTAGGCCCCAGGAATTACATTCTTACTCCTAGATTCATGAATTTAAGTATCCTATGCCAGAATGCCCCATGTGTCTGCTGTCAATTTCATAATAAACAAAACTCCTCAGTAGGACTCTCTTTAACTGCACAGGGCTTAGAATGGCATCACAGGCAAGTGCATTCCATGTACTTCTGGGTTTTGTTTGATTTGACTTTTTTTTTTAAGACAGACAAGGTCTTGCTATGTATTCCAGTCTGGTCTTGCACAAACTATGTAGCCTAGGCTGATCTCAGACTTGTAGTGATCTCCTGCTTTAGCCTCCTGACTCCTGAGTTCTGGAGTTATTGGCACCACACATAGGCTTTTCTGGATTTTATGACTATCTCTGAACTCATTGACAAGCAACCAAATTATCCTGTGAACACAGTTCATTTACTGTTGTTCTAATTATGTATTTCACCTCACTTTGTGTACTTATAGACGATTATTTGTCTGTTGTCAACATTCTGAGAGCTCATAGTTATACATTTTTTTAAATTACCCTGTATGTTACTTATATGTTTTAGATGAAATATTAAGTTTGAAATTTACATGAAAGTGAGAGTAATTGACAGAGAATGCTGCATGACAGAATAAAACTCAAAGTACTTTGCTTCATTGATCACTTTCCTCTGTGGCCCCATAATCTCCTTGATCAGAAAATTTGGGACACAACTGAGTAATAGGATATTACGGTATGGATTCCCTTATGTCCTGAGTCCTCACTGACCTTGAAAGGGTAGGTCCAAAATATTGGTGGTCCTTGTAGCCCATATTTTTCTCTAATTTTTGGTCTGCAAACTGAAGTTGTTAACCCTCCAGAATAGAAGATTAATGATATTATTACCCTATAACAGGCAGTTGAGCTTAACCTCACTATCTGTGTGAATATCAAACATCTTAGACATAACATGGAATGGGTATTTTCCATTAAGTATTGATATGTTAAACTTTAAATCCCTACAGAATATGTAGAAAAAAAAGAAATTAAAAAATAAAATATTTTAAAAATAGGAAAAAGCAATTACATATTTTTACACAGATATTTAGAAATCTAATTATATACAGCATTGTAGCAGAACAGTCATAACATTTTTTTTCTTATCTCTTGTTTTCATTTATTACCCTTTTTTTTTAAATAAACATTTACTTGAGAGACAGTATAGCAGTAATTGGATGATGTATAGTGTGCCTAAGGAGAGTCATATGGAGAGAAAACATTCTCGCAGGCTTTCACAGAGAGCAAATTGGTTAAACAATGGCCATGACTCATCCACATGGTTAATGCTGACAAAGGATAAAGTGTGGTACAGGGATTCAGGGTAAATCCTGAGGGGATTTGATTGACCTTGTCAGATACAAAAGTCACATATCTTGTTATATGGGTCTTATATTACCTTCGTCTTAACCATCCAGGAGCAAAGTATAAAAACAAGGTATAAAAACTAAAGCCATATCTATATGCTGAACTATAAAAGGCTCAAGTCAGCAACTTCTGACATTGCCAGTTCTATGGATAACCCAGTACTACTATGGACTACTGGACAATATTGGATTATTTTGCTGAATTCATGTACCTCAATATTTAAATGGCAATGGAATACCCATCTCTGACAAAACTAAACAAAAAAAAGGGGATACAAATGAAGGACCATTTTATACCTGTATATACAAAATAGGATAGATATACAACTGCTTTCTCTTAAATCAATGAGAAGAAAGATTTGTGCTAATAGTGCTTGTATGTCTGCATTTTGTACTATGAATAACCACTATGAATACAATAATATGCAGTGTATTTTTTATTGAAATTGTCCCACTAATCGGTTTTGATACTGTCTCATTGCTATTTGTTTCTCAATAAAATTAATATATAAATAAGTAGATTTAAAAACTAAAAAAAAAGCATTTTGCTAAGGTAAGGGAAATGAGACTAGAAACCCAAGATCATTTGGCAACAGAAAAGTTTAGTCTGATAATAGTGAAGAGATTTGGAAGAGTTCTGGGGGCACAGAAACGTGCCTATCCATCATTATCAGTCAGCAGATTCTTTCTGGATTTTTTAATCTTTGGCAATTTGAGAGCCAGGAAGATAGCAATTTATAGGAAAGCAATAAAAAGGACTGATGAATAAATTGTAGGGGTCTAGAAAATGGCTAAAAAGCAGTGGAATAGTTACTTTTTCTGGAGAGTTCAAAATAATTAATGGAACCAAGAGTTTTTAAGCACCTGAAGATATCGTTAAACAAATTTATACATTGATTTCTTCCATTCACTCTTAGACTGATTTGGGGAGATTTCAGAGTAAAGAATTTGTAGAAAATAATGACAAACACTTGGATTTTGTAGTCATTTGAGATACTTGATTTTATTTGTGCATTTTTCTCTCATAGAAACTTATCCATCTATATTTATTTAGAATATGAACGTGTGATTTTTTTTTTAAAAAAAAAAGCCCTATCAGTCAAAATCTTTCCCACCTGCTCTCTCTTAAGGGACTATCAAAGTAGTAAATTAAATGAAGCAAACATTGTTTTACTACTTGCCCATCATAAAATATTACTGGTTCCAGGTGAGTGCCTACTTACAAGGGTCTTTTGAAGATTTAATAGGGGTCTTGAAGTAAATGAAATAACTGATTGTATAAAGAAAAATTTTACCTCACGAACAAAAAGCTAAAACAGAAAATATAAATTTGCAAAAATAAAAAAGACAATCTAAGCATATCTAAGGTAAAAAGTTCTTTCACATGTTAAGTTTTTTAAAAAGGTGGAAAAGGAAGGCACAGGATATGAAGAGATAATCCATTGCAGGCAAAAACATTGATCATAACATTATTTTCATATACCTTATAAACAAATAATTGAATTTTAAAAACATATAGTTTTATCTACAAAATTAGCAGTGGTTGAAATATGATGCCACTTATTACTGAGACTATGCAAGATAGCCTGTACTTTCATATGTGAAGAATGGCTAAATTATCTATGATGTCAATAATACTATGAAATATTCAGATATGACTTATCTTTACTTTTTTACAGAATAAAAATAGGTGAAATTACTCATAAGAAAACCCTAATTGAAAAATCAGAAAACAAAATTATAGTTTATAAAATGAGTTGAACATTTCTATATATGAAAATAACAGGCTTCAGAGAAAACACTGAAATTTGATCTTTTTGAAATTTCATTACTTTCTCTCCACACATCATACACTCTTTGTAACTTACCAAAGAGAAATGAGGAAGTTTGTTATCTCCACTTTTTCCTTCCCCTGGTTTCATCATTTTGCTTGGAAATATAAAAGCCTAAAGCAGCAAAGTGTAAAAGTCACCCTCGGGTTTGGGACTGTTAGTGAAGACTGATGTGCCAACTCACTGGCACAGCACTCTGGATCTGATCCTATTTGCAAAACTTGGCTTTAATCATTTTATATGTGCATGTTCTATGTATTTCTTTGTAGTTTTTGTCCATGAAAATTATATTTTTGCATATACAGATTTTTTTATATGTACAAATATACCTATGCATTTGCAAGTACATTGCAGAGACTGCTATTCTTAATTAAAGATGGCACCTAAAACTTAGCTAACCCTGGAAATGGTAATGTCCCATCTGTGACCATGCAGAAGGAACAAGGACCCCAGCCTTCTTGTCTTCAGCCCCAATTAGGGAGGCCTCACTAGATGTGAGTTTAGTACACCCATAATCATAATTACAAATCTTGACATTTAGGTGCTCCCAAAGTCAACACCCATCTCAGCAGGGTTAGCCACATTATCACCAGTGAAGGAGATGTAGAGCAATTAGAAACTAAAGGAAAAGGTTAGCTCTACCACTCTGACAGGAGGAGTTCAGCAACTAAGCCCACCTGCAATTGCAGTGTTAATTTTTTTAAATATCGGCTTCCAAGACTTGTCACCCATGACAAGAAAAGTGTGAATCTAAATAGAATAGTTAAGAGAAGTGCTTCTTCATCCCTCAATCAGACTGTATGCTGACCTTTTCATATTCTCCACCAGTTGCTTAGCTGTCATGAAATGCTTGTGAACTAGAACATCATTGAACCTGTCATGAGGTCAGTCAGTGGTGCTCAGGTCAGTTTGCTAAATGTATCTGTGCTAATGAGCCTGTTCCTTAAGCAATCTGCTGAAAGGTAGTATCAATTAATAACCAACTCATTTCCAGAGAAATATGACCTTCACTGTATACAGTGTCTTCTGGTCCTTGTTGTGCCTAGTTTTGTGGCACCTCTTATCTAAAATACTGAAAACACTGGGGCACAGAAACCAGCCCAAATTCATGTTTTAGGCTGCCAAGGTGACAGTCCTGTGGAGAGGTATGCCCACTCTACCAATGTTTATATATCTCAACAATATGTAAACTACATCTCTTTGAAATTTTTAATGCTATAACAAGATCTCATTTTTTTTCAATGAAGATACTAGTTCTTATCTGGTTGTAAAAGGTGGCATCTTTGTCATAATTCTCTGCAGAGAATTTGTTATTTGGGAACTGTCTTTTTATTGGGTTGTCTTAAAGGCAGAGAGGTATCTTTTTTCTCTTATAAAATAGGCTGCTCTATTTGTAGCCAAGTCTCATAAATTATAATACTTGTCAAAATAAATGAATAGTATGTTTGTTATATTCATGACTTAAAAATCACATTTGATTGCCTACTCATTAATCCATAAAATTAAGCAATACACCAGATTGCAGTCATTAGTACAAATAAGCAGGGTTCCGCTAACAGTTATCATGGAACATGGCAGTTGTGCTAGTTTAAAACTAGGTATGCACAAATTAGTTTTATAATTTCAAAAGATTTCCTGTGGAAGAAAATTGAATGCATAGCTGTAGTCTACTAGGAGACAGATTTGGGATCATGACAATATAAGTAAATTTTAGATGGGGAAATGGTAAAATGAAATTTCATGCTGAACCTCAAGGATGGACAGAAACTATTTGGCTATGTATGGAAGCATACATGGCTGTGAGGGTGACCTTTATTCTTGACAGGATGGAGAAGGATGGATGCAGGGATACAACGTCCACATGAAAGTGTTGACATTGTTATAACAAAGGCTTTGCTCTCCTTGGATATAGCAGAGAACTTAGGTCATTCGTTCATCTGTGGGATTTTCCTCTGTAGCAAATATCACTGTAGAAAGTTGGAGCATACAGTCGGTTGCACCTCATTTCACTCAACTGAGGGTTTCAGTGCTGTTCTCAAAGGATTTCCCATCAGTATAAAGTAAAATAATAGGCATAAGCATTAGAACAGAACTTACCAGGGCTATATCTGTATTCATTAAACTGCTTATTCTTAATGGTGTGACTCATGGTTTCAAGTTATGGCTGTTTACATATAGATGGGGGAAGGTAAATCAGAGACCCTTGTGTGGTGAGTGGTGAAAGGGGCATGACACAGAATGGTGGGAATACTGATGAGCCTGTGCAGAGCCTGAGGGAATATAGTGTGGGGCTCTGATTTAATTTTAAATCCGTAAGAGAACTTGATGAAGATCTTGAGATGGACCAAGACCATGTTTAGATCTGTGTGTCAGTATGCCCATTTGGCAATAGAGTTATAAAATACCAGTGGCTACTTCAGAAGCCACTCTACTACAGCCAATGAGAAGCCTCACTATGCAGGGGACAGTTAGCTGCCTTCATGTGGGAAGACCGAGCCTCAGCAACCAGTCCTCATGACCCCTTGGTTCCTTAGCATTTGTGTGGGCAGCTGTGCCTAAGCGTCTTGGCCAGATGATTACTAAGGACAGCATTAAGACAGGATTACCTTTGGCTTAATGAAAGAATAGAAATTGTAGTAAAATAAGCAAATAATAGAAATTGCCTAGAATTTCTAGAGCTGGTGAAACAATATTGTATATATGGCTGTTACAATATTGTAAACACATGAAACTGTAAACTATATAATATTTTCCACATGCTAGTTTACATTTTCTTCTGTTGGATATGCTTATTTTAGGGTATTCTTTAAATTGAAGGCAAGATATATGACTTTATTAGGAATAACTTGAAGAACAATTGTTCTGTGTGTATGTTGTGTGTCTGCATTTTAACACCCCAATTTGTATAATATCTTTCACTTCCAGCAATGTGCATGATCCTGAGATCTCCCAAGCCCTTGACATTGAATAAAGTTGAGGGCCTCTGTAGTCCTGTGCTAGATAGTTGACAAGTGAATCTGCTTTGTAAATCAAGATCATTTTTGAGAACTTTCTAGCCTATTCTATCCCAATGTTTTATCTTTAATTTTCTTGTGTGCCTGTTATGTTTAATATATGCAATTCAAAAATGGACAGTAAGAATATTACCATTGACTAGGGAGGCATACTAAGTTTTCAAATATTAGGCTTTTGTGTTATTCTCATGATGGCTGCAACCTGTCCTGGCCCTGGGCCTGTGTCCTAGGAGGTGGACTTTGTGGTGGCCAGCTGCAGACAGTCCCTTTGCCTTAGCACTGCTACAAGAGTGAGTGCATGACAAGCTTCCCCTGGGTACAGCAGAGGTGATCTGTTGCCAAGAAGGAAAATAAAGAATACAGTAAATACAGGATCAGAGGTTTTTTTTTCTCAAACTTAAGTGATTACATATCATATTAAAATTTTAATTCCAGTCAGTCAGAAGAAACATATAATTCAGTATAATATGTGTTTAATGTATACCTGACTTCTTGACAATTTACTACATAATTAAAGAAAGTAAATGTATATTGGGCTGAAATATGGGTACTTTTTAATAAGTATGTTTTTTTGTTGGTATGAGGCACTTTAATCAGATGCTGCATTAAAAATTGATAAGGATAAATGAGGTTCTTACTATAGTTGAATAAATCATGTTACTTTCTTTAGAATGCATTGTAAAGCTGTGAAGTTTATAAAGATTCTTATTATGGATTTTTCAGTTTGAGGAGGAAATGAAACTAGGTATATCTCATTTACTGAATATAGATTAAACTTTCTGAGAATCAGAGTTCTGTGTATATGCTTTGTGGATTTGAAGTCTAACACCAGCATCTAGTGAAAATGCTAGTGGGGGGCCTGCTAATTTGGAAAATCTGGATTAAATGGTTTTACCTAGCTATCAAAATTCTATGGGGGGGAAAAATCCTTTGAAGGAAAGACTCTCTTTGAAACCTGTTTAAAGTGGCATAAAATTAATTCTCTTAACCAATTGGTATTTAGTTATAAGCAGATGTATACGTATAAATGAAATTCTGTAGTAGTTCAGTCCCTTCTCAGAGGTGATAATGTGCTTTTCTCTACTTGTGAAATTGTAATTTCACAGTCCTACTTGGATTTAATTGTGTTTTAGATTTAAAACAAATGATTCTGATTTTATTTTGTAGGATACTTGTTTTTCCTCTGTCTTTTAATTTTTCTTAATATTTGTTGATAATGTGCAATATGTAGAAAACAGTAAAAAACATTGTTAAGTTTAACAATTTAACCCTAAGGACTTAATATGGAAAATGAGCCTTCTTTGTAGTAGTTCATAGTTCACTTGACGTATAATTAAAATAGAGCTACACATTTCTCAGTGTAATTACTAATAAAATTACTTTCATAAATACATTTTATTATGTACTCTGAGCATTTGGGTGATTCTGTTTTATTCACTACATAAGCTAAGGGTAATAGAATCAGATTATAAAAACTCAGGCCATAAATGTAACAGAATGCTACAGGTTGACAACAGAATAAACCATACCATGGATATTGAAGGACTCTGCAATAATTGCACTTGGTTGCTTTTATTGTTGAAATATTTAGTAGTGAGTGTAGAAGCTAAAGGCATTGGTATAGTGTTTGGCATTATGGCCACCTCTGAAGACAGGGCACAGTGCCTGTATCAGAGTGTGGAAGAATTATGCTGCATGTCTAAAGATTGTGTCTTTTGTGCAAGGAAAAGTAAAAGAAAAATCAAAATTACCTATTTGATGTGTTTTGATCTTGGAACTTTCTATATTCCTTTGTCAATGCTGTGATGAAGAGATTAAAGAAAAACAACAAAGTCAAGGCAGAATAGGAATAAACAAGTCAAGTGCAACTTTGGAAGCCAGGGAATGATTGTGATGGTAGAGAAAAGAATTAAATTTAGTCTTTTGACTATGTACCAAGCTCTGTGCTAAGCACTCAGACATGTTAAGGATATCATCAAGGAAATTAGGATTCCACTGCCGTCCTTTCTCACTCCAAACATACATAAACACAAACAGTACTTGTTGAAGTGTGATCCACTACATCTTGGTCATAAAAGCTTCATTTTCCAAGTTTAAAAACAGGTTTGAGGCTCTGCCCCCAAGGCATTCTGAGCCAGAGACCAAGTCCCAGAGCTGTGTTGTTCCCCTGTAATCCTAGTGCTGTGGAGGCTAAAAACAGGAGGATCATTACTAGTCCAAACTCTGTAATGAGATCCTATACCAAATACATTTAATTAATTAATATGAAACAGTTCTGAGGGCTGAAGATAGAGTTCAGTAGCATGATGCTTGCCTGGTAAATATAAGATCTTGAGTTCGGTTTCCAGTTTAAAAAAAAAAACACAGATCTGAATATTGTTTTGAAGGCATCGGTGGCATAAAACTGCACAGAGGAAAATCTCTTTTGCTCAGATGTGGTATTCACAATCATGAATGTCATAACTTTTCCAATGTTATTTTATTGCTTTTTGATCTTTGAGTTTGTTGTTCTTGTTGACTTTTCCATTCTTTTGACCTTTACAAGGTAAAGAAAGAAGAAGAAAGAGAAAAAGATGGAAATTTTATCTATTGTAAGGCCTAATGTATCATTTTTTCTTAGTGAATCCTTATTTCCTTTCAGATATCCCAGGGGGAGGAGTTACTTGTGCATAACACAACTGTATCTTAATCTCTGAATAGGCAATAACACTCCAGAATGGGACCTGAGAGATACAGTTATTGAGTACCTGTATCACATTTGTGATTTTATTTTCTTGTGTTTGTCTAACTCTTAAAGGTGTGTGTATTCCTGAAAAATACTTTGACTCCTCAAAGAGGGGTACTGAAATAATATAGTAAACACTAAACAGCCTCTATTAAACATAGAGTATGCAATTTTTATGGCCTTGTAAAACAAAGTGGGGCACTTCAGTTTTGAGCTAACTTTTTTGAGAAAGTTGAGATACAGAACAGATGGGAAGTGATTATTATCAGCCAGAACTTGGGGGACAGTGAGTTGTTTGGGAACTACAGATTCAGGTGCTGGTCTTCCTCCCCAGAGTAGAAGCAGGATTTCATCCATTCATTCAGTCTAAGCTCTGCTGAAATAATTCCTCTCCATCATGGATTGAAAGACATGCTGAACACTAATTTGGAAGAAGTGTCCAGGTCCCACTATTGCCGACAAGGAGAGCTATGTACTACTCTATGACCAAAATATGTAGGTCATAACTTTAACACATTTGACCTCCCTCCATAAACTGCAAATGTCCTACTGTGAAGTCTTTTCTCTTTGAAAAAAAGCAAAAATGGTTATACTATAGTCTAAAATAGTGAATTGGAAAAAAATACGTGCATTCTATTGTCAGACACCATTTAGTCAATGAATTTGGGAAACATAAAATCTCTAAAACACTGTTTTCCCATTTGATATATAATCTTGTTACATATATTATAAGTGTGTATGGATATAATATATGTGAAATGTTAAATTATCTCATACAAGGGGATAGGTAGTACTTTATCATGTAATACCGCATTTTTAATCTTTCCTATTATATCTTCAGGATAAGTACTTTTTTTCTCTTCCCCAACAGTTGAAGCAAATTAAAGTTAAGGATGTAGCAATAAAAAAAAGATAATAGTCATACACAGACCTGTTTATAATGACAATATAATGTGCCACAGTATAGTTGATTAGTTTATTAAAATAAACATAACTGATATACATTAGAATTCACCAATAGGCAAAGTAATTATTATGACATAGAAATAGTGATGAAAACACTTCTATTGCTTTTTTTAAATCACATGTCAAATATTATTTTTGTTTTCAGGTTTTAATGTGTTAAACTCTTCCTTTAGACTAGATAATTAAAAAGATATGGTTTTATATTTTTATACTAGAATAATCTTTCATTATTAATCCATTCAAATCTTATCTCAAATCAGTTCATCACTGCTAGCAATTAAAGATAGAAAATATATGTGCTCAATTTCAAGAATTCAAAATAATGCCTTGGGAGTAAGCATTTCTTTTCCAGGGTGAAAGGATTGTTGGTTTTTCCAATTAAAGAAGTCTCCATACTGGAAATGAGTAGTCAATTATGAAAATTATTTTTGAATAGCCAATTTGAATATCTCTAATTGTATTCCTTTCCTTTGAAAGACATAGAAGTTGGAATTTACAGTGTTTTGACTGGTTACCCGAGTACTTCTTTTATTAATTCTGTTGTGAACAGATTCCCCTATGAATTGTGGCTTTGAGTGCCTTTTCTGAGTAAATGTTTGAATCGTAAGTAGGTTTGTTTTGTATAATGACAAATATCTGAAGGTTTACTAGCAGTTTTCAAGTTTACACACCACACTCTTTGGATTGACAGTAGCATTCCTGAGCTGCTGCCTGAAACCACACTTGAACTTTTCTATATCAGCTGATGAGAAACATTTGGGGTTCACTGCAGTAGTGCCACCAGCCGACCAAAAGTATACTCTCTGCTCATGTTATCTGTGCAGTAATATCTGAGTGAGAGGTAGAACTATTTTTGTGTCTTGTTTTCTTGAGTGAAAAATGACTTAGCAATGAAAATTTGAAGTTTTTATTTGGTGATATACATAGCTCTCACATGAAACAAAAGTGAGATGAAATGAAGATAACAATAATTGGGTTAAAAATGTTAATTTTGAATTTCCTTCGATTTAGGATTATCGGACATCTGCCATTGAATATAGAAAAAGTTTCTATATTGAATTTCCCCTTTGAACTGAAGGTGAATCTGAAAAAAATGAAAGTCATGTACAAAAATTAGTTATCAGGGCCAGCCAAATAGCTCAGCAGATTAAAGCACCTGCAAGCAGGCACAGGGGCCACGGGTTCAATCCCTGTACCTGCCATGCTAGCCCTGCCCTGGGGTGCACTGAGGTGGCAGTTGAGATTGGATGTAGTGATGCTTTCCTGTAATCCCAGCTCTTGGGAGGCTGTAAACAAGTGAATGACTATGAGTCCAATCTAGTAGTAAGACACTGAGCACCCTGCAGATCCTTTCATACAAAATACAAAAAAAAAAGAAAAGAAAAAATTAGTTATCTATATGTATAAGACAAAAGTAGACTAGGTATAGCAATACACTATGTGTACATATGTATAGATTTAGATATTGTCCAGGAAGATAGATGTAATTAGAGCTTTTGTAATGTGTTTTAACTTTCTGAGACTGGGATGTCTACTTTTATCATTTCTCTGTTCATGGTGTACTTTCGTCTGTACCAAGTCTATTTTTCAACTTGAGCATATTTAACTTCCTTTTTTCTTAGGAATATTTTTGAAATAAAATATTAGTGAAATTTTTCAGACAAATCAGAGAAGTGATGGAAGGAGGAGGCAGTCTTTGCATTTCTTGAAAAGAGCCAAAATCAGCTATTTTAGAAATAGACACAAGAAGAAAGCATTCGTTATGTATTGGCCCAATATCATTTGGAAGAGGAGCCTCATTGCTTATTTGCATAATGGATATAGACATAATGTCATTGTAGAATTAAGAGCTGTGATATCATAACTTTAAATTTTTAAGTTTGAAAAGATTAATTCTTTAGAACCAAGTAAAAAACACAATTCACTAAATACAGTGTTTCTGTGATATGCATGTCCTGAAAAGTGAATGGTGTTGTTGCCTTGTTTGCAGCTGATTGCTGTGTTTGATGAACAAGAACCACCCCACAAGACTGAGAGCCCAGGCGGAAGCGCTGCAGACTGGCAGAGCCCTGGTGCTTTGGAGACAGAAGTGGCTGCTCAAATGGCTGCATTTAAACCAATCGGTGGGGAAATTGAAGTAACCCCTTCCGCTCTGAAGTTAGGTACGTGTGCTGTCAGTGGCGGGCAGTTCACCTGGCTGTCGTCTCATGGCTGTGTTGCTTCTTTATGACTTTTAGCCTAGTGTTTTTTCTTAAAAAAAATCATGTTTGTCTTTCTCAGAATGGCTTTTTTAAAAATAGCTTTTTGTGGCTTCTGCACATCAGCTAAGTACTGTAGATAACGTATTTTCCCCTTTGAACTGAAGGTGAATCTGAATTGCATGTCCTTGCAATAGCATAGGGAGAGGCAAGATGGTAAGTGATGAGATGTGGCAGTATCCTGTGAGGATTGCTTGTTAAGAATTTCTTGGAAAATTCATTTGGAAAGAGCAAAGGGTTACCAAGGAACCCCAACAAGAAATAAAGCCCACTTTCTTCCTCAGTTATCCTTTTTTTTTATTTTTCCATTGTATATCTCAGGTTTTAGAGAGAATATTTTGAAGCTAGTTTTAAAATTCTTTCCTGCTGGTTTATTCAAATAAGAACAATTCACCTGGCAATTTTGCTCAGAATTCTTTTTCATAATATTTGTTTTGAAGGTGTTTGTATAAAGAAAATAAACATTCTTCTAAAGTTTCAATCAATTTACAACTCCAAGAGAAATAACGTATTTTGGTAATACCACCTAAAGGTTAGGTCAGTTTAGCAGCATGGAAGTTTTTAAAAATACGGTAATATTTTGGTTCATAAAGCAATTTTCATTCCTGTCAAATATGTATACAACATTCTGGTCCTGCTTAACACACCTCTTCAAGTTTAATTCTCAAGCTAAAGGATGGGTTTATCTCACTTTGCAAAGAAAGTTTTGGAGCACAGGGCATGCTCAGAAGACTCACATTCTCCATTTCAAATAAAGTCTATACTATTAAGTTGATTTTACATATCACTATAACAAATAGCCATATTTGGTCCTGATACTCTGAAAAGCATCTGTACTTTTTCTTTTAAAACCAGCCACAGGAAAGGTTATGACCTAGGGACTTAATGCTTTTCTGCTGTTTTTTGGAAGTCAGGCTAGCAAAGCAGTGTGCTGGTGTCTATCTGTGTGGCTGATGGCAGAGGATTGGGTAGAGAGACCTTGCAGCCTCACTGCTTATTTGCATAATGGATGCAAAGGCACCCATTATGTAAATGTCTGACAGGAAAAGTAGGCAATAAGGGAAGACCAAAGGAGAAAATTGCTTCTTTTTAATATTCTACTTATAATCAAGTGCTGTGGGCTTATAAAAGGTTCAACCTCAACATATCCCTGTGCCTGGAAACTAGTTTTAAACTTTTCCTTTATAAGTTTCTCAGGAAAACTTTTTTGTTTTCCTTTAGTACTTTTACTTTGTTTCCCATTGGATCAGCTGAGCTTTTCCTTCTTTGAAAGTACACTTTTGTATTTGTTCAGAACTGACATTTTGGTTAACACTGAGCTGGTTAGTGGATTGAATAAATGCTTCACTCTTAATACCCCATTTGAGTCTCAAAATACTTAGATTTTATTATTTTCTTCTTTTAAGTAAGGATTAGACACTCAGAGGTTTACTAACTCATAAAATCATGTGACTGTTGGGTGGCAAAGCCAGGATTTGAATCTTACTGGGTCTAGTGTCAGGGACTGATCCTCTGACCCCGTGCTGCCTCTGAAATGCTTTTCATAAAACAAATAAAGTATTAAACTTTCCTTCCTGAGTATATAACAATACTCTGAAAAGGATAAACTTCTACATTTCCAAACTCCATTTTAGTCAGTAACATAAATTAAATGATGAGATTAGCCAACAGTCATCTTTGGTGGCAAAAGTGGGCTCCCACACAGGGAGCCTGGAACCTTGGCATCATCTCCCAGTTCCTCCATTTCCTTTTACACCTTTATCTCTGTCCACTCTAGCTTCTCTGCCCACAGCTGCTGTGCCATGCCAGAGTATCTTCAGTTAGATCACTGAGAAAGTCTGAAGCTGGATTCTCACTCATGGTGCTTGCCTTCTTCAGTCCTTGCTATTGCCAGAGTGACCTTTCTGAAGCACAGACCTGATTATACAAGTGTCCTGCTTGGAAAACCTCCAATGATTCCCCGTTTCCCAGAGGACCATGTCCAAACTCATTAGCCAGCTAATACAAATGGTCCCTATGAATCAGCTGAAGGATTTTGAGCATGAGTGAATGATGGGGAGGGAATCATCCCTTTCTTACCTTCTTGGTGAAGCAGATTGATTACTTTCCATTTCTGACATAATAAACAAGGACATTTTATGTTTAAAATTGCTTTTCTGCTTTCAAGTAGAAATATAAAAGTGAAGGAAGATAGCAAAAGCCATTTTTGGTCTTTGTGATTCTTGTTTTCCTCTTATTGGTCCCAGGGTAAGAAAGGGTCACAGGCAGGTACCTCAGGATGTGGTTATAAGTAGGAAAGAAATGCAGTGTTTCAGACTCTTCAGGAGTATAACCAGTTGTGTTGTCTGCCCTGAAACCGTGCTTAGGTGAGAAATTGGAAAGTGTTGTCACAGAATTAATAGCCCTCAGCAGGACAGAATGCCCATAACATGCCAGTCTACTTCCAAGTCCTCAGCCTTCTCATTGTCCCCACTGGGTTCTTAGAAGCCGTGAGGGTAGCTTTTGTCTCTGAAGGGTCCCAGGAAAAGCAGGCCTAGTTATCACTGCTATTTTCATTCTTAAGGCCTAGACAAGAAAATAGAAATATTAATTATTATTTGTTTACATACTTTTTTTGTAAAGAGTCATAATTAGTAAATATTAGATACCAAATACTTTTATGCTTACATTACTCGATCATCCAATGTGTCTATTTTATTGATATCTGAGATCAATCTACACTCAGTGTTTAGTCTACTTTTATACCTTCTTTTCTAATCCATGATAAGTAACAAAAATATCTTGTGAAAGACCAACAACAACTTTCCCCATACTGTAGAATGGACACAGAGGTTGGCTGTCCTACTCAAGAATCAATACTCATGCACAGAATGTGCATACATGTCATACTCACTGGTCTGCATGATGTAGCTGCTTTTTCTTGGCCTATCTGCATTGCTAGTCACTCTACACTCAAACTATAGCCACTCTGAGCCTCTGGCCATTTCCCAGATGTACTAATTTCTTTCAAATCTCTGAGATTTTGTAGGTAATTAAACCCACACAGAAGTGAAACCTTTTTTGTAAAACCTTGTCTGGATCTTAAGATAGTGGAATAAGCATTTAAGAAAATGTATTTCTTTATTCTTCATTCAGCAAAGATGAATGACAAAGGAAAACATCAGAAATCTGCTAACTAAAGGATTTCACATTTTTGTGCTGTCTGCATCAGTCAGGATTTTACTAGAGGAATAGATAAAACACAAGGAAAGATATAACACAAGATGTACAAATACATAAGAAATGGCAAGATTGGCTGAGGATGCTCACTCAGAGTCTAATGAGGAAGCATGTGGAAGATATCTGCACACTGGAGACTGAAGGATTCAGTCTAAGATCTAGAGTTCACTGCAGTGTGTATAGGAGGCTGTGAGGTCTATGATGGAAGGTTGATGAGTCTGCAGTGGAAGGCTGATGCAGAGGCCAGTGGGTCTGATGGAAGGCTGAAGAGTCTGTGCTAGAAGCCAGGAAAGAACATCCAAGCTGAAGAAGGAAGAAGGGAACTCCTCCAAGAAAGTGGAATGCACCATCCTTCTCAGTTCCCTTTTATATACTTTCAGTGATGAATCACTCTAGGGTAGGGCCTCCACACCCTAGGGAGGGGCCACCTGGCTCTTGGGTGTAGAATTGCTGAGCTAATTTAGTTAAGCTTTTAACTTCTCAAGTTACACAGTGTGTCAACCACTATACTGTATAAACTAAAGGGATATATTTTTATTTTGTAAGAGGAGTTTTAAGTTAAGTGGACAGCCACACAATTCCAACTTCATTGATCTAAATTATTTCCTGCCATTTATTTTCTAACGGATTCTCTACTGTAATGTCAAATGACTGTACTCTGACTCAGTTTCAACTAGAAAATCCTTCTAACATTTCACTGTTCTATATTTTGAAACTGGCCAGTGTCTGTTTTCTTTATCTTAAAATTGTTAACCTAAGAATATGCTTAAGAGATAAGATGGCTAAAACACCAGGTGGAGAAGCAAAGAGTCACTCATTATAGAGTCATAATAGTAAAATCACATAGTTCCAAAATTTTCCAGGTCTGTTCTGTGGAACATGTGAGTCTTCTGAGCATGTTTCCATGGCTGAACAGATGTTTGACACTAGTGAGTTAATCATATTTATTCATGGACAAATAGTATTGATTATGCTTACAAGGAAGGAAGGAGTACAGAAGCCTATTGAATAGGCAGTAAGCAAAATGCCTCTTAGAAGTCCTATGGCAAAAAAAACCCCTATACTTTACTCTAAAGCATTATGTACCTCTCAGAAGAAATTTTATAAAATACTGATTTTGAAAGGCACTGCTCCATATAGTGTGATGATTAGCAGGTGCCTAAACAATTGACATTATATTGCAGATGAACATATAAAAGTTAAAGTCATTGTGTCCTCTGATGTCCAAAAACTAACTGGCTAAGGAACTAGAATTTGTGTCTCCTGGCTTCTAGTAGAGTGCTCTTTCAATTCTACAATAGTTTGGGGATTAATTATAAATTTCAATTATCCTTCTTTTTTCAATACTATATGTAAAATAGTACCTCATATCCTTTTAGAGTTGAGAGAGAGTGTATACTAATGAGTATATACTATATATAGCTGTAGGTTAAAGGTGAATGAAGGCATCAAGACCAGAAAATGGAGGTGGATAAAGTTTTATTTAAATCCTGTGAAGTTTAGAAGTAAATTTGCTCTTCTCATTTCTCATGCATTTTGCAAGAGTGTAAGAAGTGTGTTTCAGGTAAAGAATATCTCATGCTAAGGGGATTCTTGGAGATTATTTTTCTAAAGTGTGGATTTTTCTATATTTTTGGTACTTCTATCATATGCACATAGAATCATAGACAAATAAGAACAATTAGTTTAGGTAATTGTTATGAAAAGTCCTTTAGCCTTTCCCTGACATTTCCTTGTACTGGCTTTTTGATCAGTGGTTCCTAGTCTTTTTGACCCTAAAAGGTGTTCTGCACCCTAAACCCAGGATTGATTCAATTTTGTTCTTGAAGAGCCAGTCACATGGAACTTGTTTCAAATGCTACAGAGTCTGAACTAACTTCCAGACTTCGACATTTCATATATTTCAGGACTGCATTTTTCCAAACAATAGATAAATTGAGACACATTTGGTTTTTTACAGAAGTGGAAAATCCAGTTTCAAGGACATCCAGATCACTCCTTGCCCGTACCCTCTAGGCCACTGTTTCCTTGACTGTAAAGTAGGCCTTTCTCCAATGGGTGATGATCATCCTAAGAGCATGTCACAGTACCAAAGTGACTTTGAATCCAAATCCATGCTCCTGTCAGTTTTTCCTCCCTACGGCCCCAATTAGCAGCTTTCTTCTGTGCCTTTTGATAATTTTTCTCACAACTTGTGTTTGAAATTTTCTATTTCAGGATCAAGATTACATGAGAAAATATTTATTTAGTTAATAATTATTTTAGCAATGCAATTTAAGTAGTGTTTCAGGATAAAAGGTTCTTTAAATTTGAGTATTGTCACTTTTGTGATCTATGTTAGCTAGATGTAATCTGATTAAAGTTTGTAGTTTAAATGGTTATTAGCTTTATTCTCCTCTGTATATTAAACTTTGAAGAGGAGATACTTTTTATTTAAAAGTGATTCCTGCTTTTGAGACTTGAAAGGTGGTTCAGATGCTTTATTGTTTCCATGTGTAAAAGTTTGTGCGCCTGCAAAACTCAAATGGAAATCATAATTATATGTTTGTTATAATTATTTTCAAAACACTGAGTTCTCTCCTTCATTTTCAGTAATCTCAGAAAATATTGGGTAGTCACAGAGTATTGTTGAAAACTGTAACTCTTTTTTTATCTGATTTTGAATAGTTCACTGCATAAGGAAACATATGGGAACATTTTATTCAATTCTTAAGGAAACCAAATCCCTTTATGGCAGTGATCTTTAGGAAAACACAAAGAAAGAGGAAGCTCATTCCTTTAATTAGGTTGCAGTGTGTAAGTAGCTGCTGTGCCCATAATGTGAGTTTAAGTATTGGCATCTGATCCTAGACAAACACAGTCACACCACACACATGGTAGAACTGAAGCCCAGGGCTGGCTTTTACAGCTGATGGAGCCTTTGAATTTGGACTACAAAGCATATAAGCATGGGAGGTTTCCTTACTGCTGGAAGGTCTTTGCTATAGGCTTGAAACCTGAGTTAAAATTACCAGGATACTGAGGTCATTTACTCGAATGAATCCATAAGTCATCATTTGGTCATTGAGTTACATCCTATTTGTTTTCTGTTGAGGCTGATTCAAAAGTTAGCACCTAGAAAAAGCTTTACTTTCTTCTCTTTTTCTTTCTGGGGAGTCTTTATGAATGATGTTGTAATTAGCTATGGTAACCTTGCTAGGTTATCATCAATCAGTCATAGCCACATAGTCAGCAGTATCTGTGCATGCTTTATGGCATGGTGGCAATGAAATCAGGGCTAAGGAGGTGACAGCATTTACAACTTAGGTTAGAACCACTCTTCTTTTGCTGTATTTGTCTTGATTTTAATTTTATTACTGTTAGGTAAAATAAATGCTTTGGGGAAAATGACAGATTACTCACGGAATATCTGAAGTAGTAATACTTTGGAAAAGGACCAGAGATAGTAGGTAATTGAAAGAATACAATGAATACCAAAAGACAGGCAGCTCCTAACAAATTTTAAAAATACTTACCAAATCTTTTCTTTGTGTGAAGTAGATTAAAAATGTGACTGATATTTTAAATAATGTATTTTAAAATGTGTCTGACATGGTTACCCCTTGCATTTAAATGGTAGATATACCAGACTTAACGACCAGGCTATTATCATTCTGTAAAGAATAGTATGATGAAGTTACCTTAAAAACATTCTCTCTTTCTATAAATGTCTCAAATGAAATTTCATATATGAAATTACATGTTATACTTCAGAAATTTAAACAAGAATTTCTACTATCAAAATAGAATCCCCTAGATTTGCCTGTATTTTTTTTAAATTCAATTAATCTTTTTGTTTTAATCTTATTTGAGTTTTTTTGTTTCTAGCTTGCTTTAGTTACCTGTTTTTAGTTATCTGTTTTTAAAAAATTTTACCTGACATATGTAATGACTAAATTTGGTAAATAAGTTAGTAGTAGGTTGGCTGTACTCTGCTAGAAAATTATTAGACGGAGCTTCCATTTAACCAGTGTAAGAGGCACTTAAAAGCCACGCTTTCATTCTTGTTCTTTTCCAGCTGTATTTTCTGAGTTGATTATGTGACCTCTAAAAAAACATAGAGTTCACCCTCTCCCCTTTGGCCTCTTACCAGTGCCGGGCCCACACTGAGCTGGAGTCTGCAGATCCTTTAATAAACACTCAGAACAAAAGGTCACCTTTCCTACTGTTCACTTGATATTAGACCCCTGGGTTTTTAAGCCTCTTTTGCAGATTGCTTTTAATAGTAAGGCCAGTGAAGCTGTGTTTGCAAAGGCCTAGGCCTCAAGTAGTGAAAATATTCTCAGTGATGCGATCATATTTTGTTCTCTTGAACTACTGATAAAGTGATTTATGGTTTATCCTTTAAAAGAGAAGGGGAAAAGTAAACAATGTACACTCTAATAATTCCTTTTCCTTCTTCACTGTGACAACTCATCTTCCTTTCTCAGGGGCAGTCTCCAGTGCTCCTTCCTTTTAGGTACTGAGGAACCAAAGAGAATTGCCTTTAGTTCTCTCAACACAGGTGCTATTTGTTTAGCCAAACCATGTTTAACATGTCTATTATAACATGCTTATCTGTATTAAAGACTTGTTAATGATGAGAGTCATATTTTCATATATATACATTTTCTTTGTGGACTTAAAGTAGATTATATTTTCCTGAAAATTTTAATTATCTCCAAAATTTATAATAACCATCTTTTTTGTAGTTTGTAATTTAATATCTTGCTAACAATTCAGTATAGGTAAAGCTTCTTTTATACACTGTGTGTGTATATTTATGTGTGTCTCTGTCTACCCATAATTCTTTTTTTTTCTTTCTATCCAGATGGGAAAAGAAAAAAAATCCACTAATTTAATTATTTACAGAAGATCCATCTTAAGGACAAGTCATTCAGAGTTGGACACGCTTTTATGACTGGCTCAGAATTTTCTCATTTGGTTTATCTGATAAAGGCATATGATGAATTATGCCCCAATATATACACATTCAGTTATTTCCTTTTTTGTACTCTACTTGAAATTTTACTAAAATCTTGATTTGATTCAATGAAAATAAGAAATATGGAAACAGCTCCATCTGTTCATTCTCACATGCAAAGTGATAAGGAAAAGTGACAGTCTTTACTTAGGAATTGCCATAAGAAAAACTGTCTTGCTTTTGTTTACTGTCTTTGCAGTGTTTACCAGATAAGAGAATAGAGCAGGCCTCCAGATAGCTCCACCATACCCAGGGAGCTTCTCTCTGAAGCAGGCTACACCCATCATGTAGATGGTACACAGAAAGTACCACTCTTTCTGCTTACTCAATGACTTAATGACAATTATTGATAGCTACCAGAAAAGACAGGTAACCTCAAATTCCAGAACTATTCTGATTTTTTTGTTCTATATAAATATGAGGCTCTGCGTTAAACTCAAACTCATCTACAGATGGAATAAATTTGGGACTTCATTCTGTTTGTAAATTAGAGGAAAGTAAATTATGTGGTGCATCTTACTTTTTGTTTATATAGAAGACTTTACTGTAGTTAATTACCATGTGGTGTACAGTATATTGTGATCAACAAAAATGAGTGGGCTATTGTCTTATCACTGCCTTCTTAAATACATACTGCTTTTATTTGGTATCTTAAGATCACACTGATTAACATAACACATGACATCAGTGCCAATTTACTTAAAACCATTAGAAAAAATGATGTTTCTTTGTCTTTGGGTACAGAAAAAAAAGGCATAGATAGCAACAAGCTGCATGGGCAGGCCTCATCTGGTACTGTATAATTGTGATGATCAATTAAACTCTACTTGTGTTTTTAAAATAAATAGACTTTCTACCCCAGAGATCTGAAAGCATGAGTCAAACTTCTTGTTTTAGTCACAGTTCAGGACTAATGTCCTTTGACCTGGTGACTTTAGTTTGGTATTACATTTAGCTGTCCTGTGGAAGGGAGTTCAGCATCCATACTACTAACATCTGCAGTTTCCAGAAGATTTGGCTTAAGCTATGGAAATCAGTGTATTTGGTGTCAAAACTAGAGAAAATAGCAGTGTATCTGTCACTGACTTCAGTTGATCAATAATTGTTTATTTATGGTTTAGTAGATGAAAAGCATTATATTAGGCTACCAAAGGAATATACAGTAACAGAAGTCAGGCACTCATTCCTAAGCAGTTTGTAATTCTCTTGACTTAAAATACATTACTGAGTGATTCTCTTAACGTGGTTACAATTCCATTTTTATAACTTAACACTCTTGTTATAATAATACAGAGCATACAATGACAGAATCTTTAGTTGAAAAATGTCTTACCATGTAAGTTAATTCAGATGCTTACAGATGCTTCCTGTGCCATTAGTCATGTGTAATTTCTCTCCATTGCTTGGTTAATTATATTTTCTGTGGAAGTAAATGAAAATAAAAGGTGTTAGCCTATGTATGATTCGAGTCTCAGTGATCCTTTAGGTTATCAGAGTTACTTTTGTCTCCTATTGAGCAATAAAAAACAACTAAGATCCTGAGCCTTCTCATTGTCTTCTGCTGTCCAACCACATTTCTCCAAGACTCTCTTGGATTCAGGGTTGACTCTCAGTCCACCTACTCATTATTTTCCCTGATGCTACTCCAGTCACTTGTACTCTTTTAATTCAAAGCAATGAATCCAGAGACCAGATTACTTCTCTGTAACTTCAGTAGGCTTGCTGTTGTAAGGCTTACTGGCACCTAAGCAGTAGATAACTGTGTAGAACCTACTTCTTGCTGCTTTCTCACTGAGCATGCATATAAATTACTGAGGAGACAGCCCAAAGGTGACCTTTTCCTGTGTACTACCTCATCCTAAATTGTTTGTGTAATACAGAGAGGATGAAGGAAAATCTTTTTCAGTCCCTCTGTTCTTTGAGCTCAAAACACCATTATCCATTGTGAGGGTCTAAATTAGTATGAATATAGTTGGCCTCCTCTGCATTGTGGATACAATGCATGAGTCTTTGGGAAAATGAGTTTTGTATTTTTCCACTTTTTCAATCCAGTCATTACTTTTAAAAACTTACTCAAAAGTAAATTTTCTCTAAAAGATCTTTATCTATGGTCCTATTTGGAACTAATGGTGAGCATTTGTTGGTTTGTTAGTTGTTAACAGCTTGCTATAATAATGTGTTGTCATGTCTCCTCAAAAATAGTTTTTCCTCTGTAACAAAACTATTTGACTTCATTTCTTCTAAGATTTGATGAAGGATGTAGGCAATGCATTGTTTGCAAAACAAAACAAGGAAACAAAAACAACAATAAAAAGAAATAGAGGACAATAATAATATTATGTATTTACTCTGCAGCAGTATAGTGTTGAAATTAAGAGCACAAGCAAGTTTGGAATGGCGCTGCCCATTAACACAAATTATATAATCTGACAAAAGTTACTTTACCTTACATATAGGTTTCCTTATTCATGAAAAAGGAGTAATAATAATCATGATCCAATTTTGTTGCCTTATTAAAGTGAAGTATGCCACATAACAAGTGGTATGTCGCTACCAGTAGCTATTGTTATCATGTTTGTTTTTGACATTTGAAAAAAAAATTGAGATCTCCTTTGTACAACAGATTTTTTTATCTGATCCGTAGTCCTCACTGTTCCCATGTTTAACTTTCAACCCATGAATTCATTTTGCTAAATTTAATTGAACCATCTTATGATATTCCTTCTGTAGGTATCTTACCTTTTAGTTTACAGGAACTATTTGAGTGAGAATATATAGTTGGTGAAATATATAGTTAATATTTATAATATAGTTAATGTATATAAGTAATAAAACCCTTTGGAATTTGTTTTTATAAAACTTTTTTAAAAATAGGCACATGGTCCCTGGGCTGCAGGTTTAACACACCTGAAAGTTAAGTTTCTGTCTTCTTTCTCCTCAACATAGAAGATAAGTGATAAAGGTTTCCTGATGCTGGAACAGTAGCCAGGGAGTTTCCTCAGAACAGTATGAAGGCTGCAAAGTTTGCATAGATGCTTGATTTTAGAGATTTTAATGAGAGTTAATGCTTTGATTCTTTTAACCTTTTACTCAAGTATTTAATTTCATACCCTCCATGTCACCTAACATATGGTTCACATAGCTTTCTTTCATCATTGGTGAGTGCTTCCTGCTCATGCTGGACAGCAACTTTATAGGAGGGAATAAGAATACTTTCAAAATTAGCTTAATTGCCATTAGTTATGATTGTGCACATTTATCAGGGATAGGACTTCTGCACTAAAATACAGAAATTAATATCTAGATTTTCTTTGAGATATTCACAATTCAGCACAGTGGTTCTCATTTTGACTTTTCATAGAATCATTGCATAGATATTATTTACATATACAGCTCACTGCCAAGATTGTGCTGATCGTTATGTGATATTCTTGTACCTCAAAGCAGTGGCTATCTTGATATAGTAGCCCTGTTTTACTGCTTTCAGGAACTATCTCTCCTTTTTCCATATAGCCGTTGGGTGCTTAAACCATGCCCAGCCCTAAGCACAGCTACCAGTTTCCTTTACCCCATTCCAGTTAGCACACAAATTCATGGCTTGACAATGCAGGCCTGCCTCTGTTCGCACCAATAGCTTCTCCCCTTGCTGCCCAAGTCCATGAAACAATGCCCCATCCAAATCCTCTAGGAGTATCACAAAATCTTTAAGATCAAGTATGAGTAGCAACTCCTGCCTAAAATATTTTCCAGCTGAATCATTCAAGGTGAGTAGCAAACATTGACTATAGAGGATGTGTAACATTTCAGTACTCATAGACCATGTTCTTACTTAAACTTAAATTGGTATGGAGGGGAATTAGTCATTATACCAGATAAAATTAATCATCTTCTTTAAATTATAAGGTGCTTTGTAGGACTTGTCTTTTTGTTTCATTTTACTTGACAGCAGAGTTTCAAGTAAATTCTCCAACAGGAGAATGGGTATAATTATCTCAATATAGAACAACTGAAAATATTTGGCAGAAAGGATGCAAATAATCGGGGTATTTTTTATGTCTTATTTTGCTTGGATTATCTGGATAATTGCCTCGATTTTCTACCTGACTTGGACACAGCTTAGGTATTTTTCAAGTGCTGGTTATTCTATTTTCTTAGAGTGGGATGAAGCTGAAAAGGTTGATGAGTGTGAATTGTTGGTACAGTCAAAGCAGTTGTGGTTACCAAACTAGGAGGGGGCCTGATGAATTTTAGACATTATGTAAGAATTTCCTTATTTGAATTCAAGCATGAGGTCTTGAGTTCGGTTCCCAATACAAAAATATTCATTTGCTAGTCACATTCTGAAATAATCTTTGATGTTATTTAGTCTGAAGCAAATGTGGCCATTAATTTAGTATTCTGGCTCTAATCAACTGAGTATGTTGAACCAACATAGTTTCACACTTTGAATAAGTAATTCACCCAGCAGTATGCATGTAGGGAGAGTATGTATGTATAGTGTGTCTAAAGAAGGCAAATGCAGGCAGAAAGCATTTTCTCTGAGGAAAGCTAACAAAGACAGTATTATATCATAAAATCCAGATAATGCATTTGGCTGATAAGTGAGAGGAGATAATATGGTGTATGTGGAGAAAATGCTAAGACTTTTTTTTTTTTGGATACCAGGGATCAAACTCAGGACCTTGCACAGGCAGATGCTTACACCGCTGAACTATATCCCTGGCTACTGAGGCCATTTGTTGCCTATGAAATGTTTAAATCAAAATTATAAAAAATACAAGAGTTGAAAAAATTGTTGCTGTATTCAGGGTTAAATTAATGAAAGAATTAATATAAAGATGTGTTATTTTCAAAAGGACTTGACTTGCATTATTTGACAAGTATTAATAGATCTTCATAAAAATGTATTTATAATAGTCAAGATTTTTCAATCTTCTCATTAGTCAATTGAAAATAATTAAGATAGTTTCACATATGTGCAGATCTATAAATTCTACTACCTTACCCCTGAAATTGTCTGAATTATAATGAGGATGGAATGAACTTAAAATGGGATAACACTCAAGGGAAAATTGAGCAAAATGATTTTATGGCATTTTAAAATTAGTTCAGTGTGAGCCAGAGTCCCTGTTTGTGGAAGTTTCCTTCTGTATTTAATATATGAATGACATTAATATCAAAATGAATGTGTGAAGGGTATACACAGAAAGGTGTCATTGCTTATGTGACTTGTCCTCCAATGGGCCTTGATTTCAGAGAAGGGACTTTCTCCTCTTTGAGGATCCAGCTGTGCTTAGAAAGAGGAGGACCATTTGAGTACTGTATACATAAGACTGAAATCTTTTTCTCCACCCACTTTCAGCACTTAGAGATGGGTACAATGATGTGCATCTGTAACAGAGAGCCTTGTGCATCTGCTGAGCTTAGCTCAAGCAGAAGGAATGTAAGGGATGTGCAGAATCATTATCTGAGGACAGACTTACTTTTTCATCTTTGTTCTACCTACTCAACGGAGTTCATACATTTAACCCATTAAGTTGGAAGCAAACCACTCACTGCAGCTCCCACACTTACAGACTTTGTTCTACCTTATTTGTGTAACTAATAAATATAGTCATGGCTTCAGATTCCATACTATTCATATAGGCAGGCAGACTAAGCACCTCTCTATTTCAATCCCGCTCTCTTCATCTCTCTTCTCTCTTCACCTTCTGTTTCCTTTCTTCATGCTGTCTTCACTCCAAAAAGATTCCTTACTTTCCTTCTTTTCTCTGCTTTTCATCATCTCTTTCTACTTTTATTCAACGATTGTGCCTTAAAGTCCGATTACCAGAATCAATTTAACTCCTAGTGCTCAACGTTCTGAGGAATTATAAACTGTGTGGACTTGGACAGAAGACAAAGTTTGAATGGTGGAGTGGGTATACTGAGATATGAAAAAGTAATGTTTATGTATTTATTTTATTTGCAGTACTGGGATCAGACTCAGATGTGCCCATGTTAGGCAAGTACTCCACCACTAAGCTATGTACCACCCCTTTTTATGTATTTTTGAGTCAGGGCTTTGCTGAATTTTGCAAGCTAACCTGGAACTTGCAATTGTTCTGCCTTAGCCTCCAAATTAGGGGATTTTAGGTATACATCATCACATTTGGCAAAAAGAGGAATACTTTAAATGAAAGCAAAAAAATTTTAAGTTCACTAATGGTTTTAGCATGTAGGCACTCATGACCACAGAGGAGCATGCACGGTTCATAGGGCTGCTGAGAAGCAAAGAAGCTGCACTGTGTGCTCTTGCCCTGACACACAGGAACATGGACAGATTTTAACCAAGTGGATGGAAGGTGCTGCTGAAAATTTCTGGAGCAGCACACCTGCCACAGAAGCAGCAGAGGACTTGCTCATACCAACACAAGACACATGTGAAAACTCACTTGAAGGAAGCAGAGGAAATTGATGGAACCCCATGTACTGAACCGGTTTCACTAGGGGGAATATCTACAAGGGTTTGGGAGACGTGCATGAACTGATGGGTAGCAAAGGAGGGGACTGTGCTGTTAGGAGAGAGCATTGCTGGTCTTGTGTGCCAGGACCTTCGTAGGGTGGCAGATTTCCTGCATTTTCCTGACTTTGATAGTGGTCTCTGTTGACAAGTCAAATGTAATTGTATTCTATTACCTCACTTCACCCCCTCAGATAACAGTGCTAACTGAAAGAAAAGTTTACAGCCTATAGATAGGTAAATCAGTGCATTGTGTCATAAGTGCACAGGGAATAACAGCATCAAAATCAACTGTGGAATCATTCATCTTTAAAAACATTGCAGTAGAACTATAAAGTTTTACAGGCAGACTAGATCAACCTGCAGTGTGATTTTCCTCAGCATTCACATTTTTTCATTATAATAACCAGTTTCTCATAATTTACAATCTCACTTTGAGCTCTTATATTTACTTTATAATGCATCATATTAAATTTAAAAACCAGTGTGGCAACACATCAGTTAACTATTTTCGATGAAGAGAAAATCATCCAACAATTACCTATTACTTTAACAAGCTTATAATTCTAAAATATGCAATTAATTAAAAAATAAAAATTAAAAATAAAAAAATAAAATATGCAATTAATATCATTCTATGTGGCTATTATCATTCTGAAATTATTTGAAAATTTCCTAGGTGAGAGTAATTCAAAGTGTCTACCTGTTCCATGGAGTTTTAGAAAATCTCTTTGACAAAAATTCCTAATATGATAGAAGGCAGAAGAATAATTGTCATTGGGATGACCTTTACAGTTGATAATTTGACAGACACATGGTAGACAGCATTCTCCCAAGTCACAGCCAGCCTTTTACCTCCTACCATAAAGGGCAGAAGCAAAATTTTAACTCAAGAGACAACATTCTCAACAGTTATTGGTTGCATATCTCCCTCAGTGCAGTTCCTTGAATTTTGAAAACTCTTTTTCTTTTGAAGGTAATTTTCATTACCTGGAATAAATGTTTCCTTTAGGGAGATATTCTAAAACAATAGTACAGGTGCCAAATCAGATTTCCCAGGGGTGTAAGGATTCTCTCCGGTTGCTAAATAATATTGATTTGGTATATTAAATAGTACTTCTGTGTCCTATAAGTGTTAACACAATGTTCAGAGGCACCCATCCTTACAATAGAATAGTTTTGACTTTGAAGAAATATAGACTATGAAGTATCCAGTTGATATATCCTAAAAGAAAAAGTAAAAGCACTTACTAGGGAAATGAAGGCAATCAACTTGCAGATAAATGTGTTTTAAAGATGTAGCCCTGGGGTGACATGCAAATTTAAATGACTAATATTTTCTCTGGGAAAAAAATACCATTTGGGGACATACTGTTTCTTGCATACTGAGAGCACGACCACAGAGGAATGCATGATGATATAGTGCATACTTCCATTAAGAACATTTCCTATTGTATAATTTTGTCAAGGAAGTTTTCCTGCCATTTGGAATACATATTAGAAAATGTTAAACATACTACATTGCTTATGTATTTGCCTCATTCTGATGGGCTGTAGGCCACTCTCTCTCTTATGCACTGTTGGGTTTTTGGCCCTGGAACAGTGCCTTCATTACAGAGATCAGTCAATAAATATTCAACTAATGAGCATACAAACAAACTTAATTAGAAAATTACGTCTACATGAATTTTTATCTTTTTGTTTATGAATTTTTCCAGTGCTTTAAGACTGGGTTTTTTTATTGAGTCTTTACAAGTTGAGACTCAGTTTTCTTTCACTACTTTTCATATAACCAAAATGTTTAACATGTGTCAAAACATAGAAACATTATCTATGAATCCCATATGGGGAGGTGGTTTCATTCCATTAGCTTCTTTCTAGGAGTTCATGGGTTTGTCACTCTGTTAATCCAGCTGACAAGCAGAATCCAAAAGGTGACATATAAAAGGCTGGCTGGGAAAGAGAGGGACTGATGAAGTGGAAAGGATAAGTGGGTTCAGAGGAAGAAGTATTTAGATGGGAATCTGGAGAAGGGAAGGGAGGAGGAGGGGACAGGCAGAGGGGAACGTCTCCGGGAATCCAGTAAGGTCTCAGTCTCAGACACAGGGTGGCCTTGGAGCAGGGTCCCCTGAAAAGCTGGAGAGAAAGCCAACTGATCAAGAGAGGCAAAGATTAAAAAGCTATGGTCAAGCAAGAGAGGCACTAAGTTAACACTTCATGCATGATGAATTATGCCTCAATACTAGTTTAATGGGGGAATTTCCAGTGTCTTGACATCCTATATAAAGAAAAAACAGTGCCTTCACTTTCTCAAGAAATACATTTGTGCCATATATAACTAAATATGAAGTAAAAGAAACAGTTTTATTTAAAAATTTCAGGTTTAGTAGCAAGCACAGGGATCCCAGTTCAGTCCCCAGTCCTGCATGCTGTGCCAATGCTAGAACCTGGCATAGTAGCACATACCTGTAATCCTAGCTTCAGAGGTTCAGATAGGAGGATTGCTGTGAGTTTGAGAACAGCCGGGGAGCTACAAAAGTGAGCACAAGGCCATTCTGAACTGTATAGTGAGGCCCTGTCTCTAAATTAATTAATTAGAATCAAATAAAATTTTCAGGTTTGGTAATGGTTCTGCATACATTTCTGAACTAGCTTAATTTTCGTTCACATTAAAATAAATACGGGAATGCAAATGTTTTCTTTTCCTGACACTCACACAAAGATTTAATCTTGAGCCCAAAATACCTGATATTTCAGTAATGCTGTGAAATAAACAATGTAAAAATGCATTATCCACCTGACTGCATATAAATAGTTATGATTAAATGAGATAATGGCAGTACAAGTCCTTGTACCCCAAAGTACTTCTAAGGAAGAACAAGAGTCAAAATAGTTACTAGGTCACCTGCCATCTCTGTGCCCTCTTTATAGTGTTCTTAGAAAATAACATAGACCATTGTGTAAAATTACCAAGAATCAGAGATGGATTCAATTAGCAATTTGGTGTTTTGCTAAAAAAGGAGTTAGTTTATTTTGTCAGGAAATATTTACCTAGTAGTTTGTGTTTCATGCATTATGTTACATAGTAAATTTATAATAATGCAGATGATAGCAGAGGTTTTTACTATCACCAAGCATATAGCCTGTTATTGCAAATAAAAGCAAAAGGAGTGGTCATGTTGAGCAGAACACAGATTGCATTAGGAAAACAGGCAGCACCCTTGGCTTAGAAAGAACTAGGAGGTGGTGTTTCAGAAAAGGATTCTCAGAAGAATTAAGATGTTAACGTGGCTAGTGGAAGCAGAAAGCAGAAAGGTGAGCAAGAGCTGAGTACAACCACTATAAGCATGCAAGTTAGAGCTGAACTGGGAGAGCATCATGGTAGATATGGCTGGAAATGGGAGGCAACCTGACATGGAAAGGCCGAGTTTAAGAGTTGGAACATTTTCCTGGAAGCTATTGAAAGGGTTTTGGTTTATGGGTTATTGGATAATTATAAGGGATTTTGCTACAGTTTCTTTTTGGGTATGCAGCATAGGGATGCAATGAGCACTCATACACCCAACACCTTTTGTTAGAAAAGGACATTGCCCCTACTTTAGGCAATGTCTCTACCTATTTTTTTCTAGAATAATTTCATCATTCTAATTAAAATATTACTATTAATTTTTGTGTCTCTAAGAATTATATTATTTGAGTCTTTTATGGTTTCAGATTTTGCATGATGAATCACACTGCAAAAATTCTTCTACCCTTTGCTGTTATTCTTGGACATTGCATTCCTCTGAACTGTCATGTTGGTGAATATAGTTGAGACCCATTTATTTCACTACTATGTAGCTTCTATTTTCTCATAAGAAATAATGTTTCCTCAAACATTTGACTAAATTTTTAAAACCAGCTAAATATAAAACATAATTTCAGTTCCATATGATCAACAAAACTCAAAATAGCTACATTTGAAAGGCTTTCCAATTTTATAGATATGAAGTATTTCATTGTTTCACATTAAGCACTTTTTAATGTTATTGTTCATTCAGATTTACATTTCTATAATATTTATGTTAAAATTTTCTCAATTTTTCTATTTTTATTGCTTATGTATAGGAATTGTTATCATGTCCAGAATCTAATCACTTGTATTCATACAATCATATACTCATATTATCACTTACAAATATTATACATATATGTGAATAGGTTTTCCCATTTGGTAACATGACTTTACAGTTTGTAAAGCTTTTGACAAAAAAAAAATTCTTACCTTTAATACAGTGAAATTTATCAATTTTTTTTACATTTGGTTATTTTATATCTTATTGAAACAATTTTTTCTACCCAAGGATCATATAACCTACTTTATGTAAAAATTTATCATTTAACCTATTAAAACTTTTGATTTGCCTAGGACCATTCTTTTGTACATGGTGTAAGATAAGGTTTCCATTTTTTCTCCATGCCAGTGTTTAATTGCTAGGTATCATTCACTGTAATCTTATTTCTCTACTAGTTCACATTGCTGTTCTGTCAAATGCACATATTTTAATATGTTTTCTGGATGGTCTAGATTACTTTATTTGTCATTGTGTCCATTTCCACGCTAATGCCATGTTCACTTAAGTATGATAGCTCTCTAATAGTCTACAACATCTGCCAGGGCATGTCTCCCACGTGGCAAGTTTCTTCAGGAATTGCTGAGCTCTTCCTAGCCCTTCATTCTTCCATTTAAATTTGAGAACTGTTGAATTTCCAAAGCAGCATCTCTTGAAGTTTGAATTGAATCTATTTGTTTGGAAGAATTAGCATTCTTATGATTCCGTGTCTTCAAATAAATAATCATAATGCAGTTTCACATAGATGATAGATAGGTAGATAGATAGATAGATAGATAGATAGATAGATAGATAGATAGATAGATAGATAGATAGACAGATAAACAGATAGATGGACAGATACTGCTTTTCAGCAATGGATGACATTCTCTTCATAAAGATCTTAAACTTATTTGAATTTCTTTCTAAATATACTCTGACAAACATATTGTTAAGTGTTTTATATCTATATGTTGGGAACATACAGAAATTCCAGTAAATTTTTTAAGCCATAGAATTTTCTAAGAGTTTTTTTTAACACTCATCATTTCATTGAGTTCCTATTAGGAGGTTTACCAGAACAGTCATGTCATTAGTGAGTGATTTATTTAATCCTTTCTAAATATTTTATTCTTTCATTAATCCTACTATTGTCTTTATTGTCTTAGTATGCACCAACTTCTGGTGTTGAATAGAAGTGGTGATAGAGGTGATTTTTCCATAGTCTTAATAAAACTATGGGTAATGAATTTTTTCATTGTATCTATATATTTATTACTGTATATTATTTATGGTAAATTACTTGTTATATAAAAATTTAAGTCAATATAACATATTTATAATTTTATAAGTATATTATGGTTAAAGGGTAAGTAAATTTTCTTTTTCCTTGTAGAGTAATGAGTAAGATCTCTTGCTGTCAGGATGTTTGCTCAGCACAGTCCTGGTGTACCAGCCTTCTCACAGGAAGGCAAGGGAGACCGTGTGATGGCTTCATCTAGGATTTTTTTTTTTTTTTTTTTTTTTTGGAAGCCCATGGGGTGATGTCTTGGGCCTTTGGAAGGTGGTCGCATTATCAGGGCTTTTGCTCTGACTTGCTGTCAGGAGATGGGAGTGGCTGGCTGATTCTCTCCCTTGCCTAAGTTGTGGGTCTTAGGCATTATGTGCCAGTAGTTTTAGGAAAGTAAAACAACTGTGAGGTTTAGAGAAGAACCAGAAGAATGTTTGTTCAGGCTGCAAAAATTTCAGTTGATTGCTAGTCACTAAAAATGTTTGGTAGGAGTTAAAAATTTTGCTAGACCATTTTTCTCAATCTGAGTTAATTAAATGTTTTGTTTAATTTATTGATATAATGAATTACATTATTTTTTCAAATTTGTAATCCTGGAGTATCTGAAATCAGCAATGAAGTATTAGATTTTTTAAGCATTACTTAACTCCATTTACTAATATTTTCTCTGGATTTCAGAACTTATGTTTGTAAGTGAGATTGTTTTTGCATTACCAATGTTGGATTTGGGAGAAAATGCTTGATCAGAGTAGATATCTGCTTCATTTTGAAGTGAACTGTAACATGGAACATAATTTAAAATGCAAGAATATAGGCAAGTGTTGCATTTTCAAATTAGGTGTGGCACAGAGACTTTGATTGCTGGATTGTCTGGAAGGTCCTCCTCAACCCTAAAATGTTATTGTTCTGTAATTCACAATCTCTGCCATCACCATTCATCTCAGTACTACAAAGTGAAAAGGAAGAGAAAGTGACGGGAGGAATGGATTATATTCTCTGTCCATTGGAAGAATATTTTAAAATATGACATTCTCTACAGAATGATTTTTCAGAACATTTACTCAGAATTTCCATAGTTCCATTTTCTGAGATTAATTCATAAAATGTTTTCTACTGGCCTCAGTAACTTGCTACAGAATGCACAAAACAACTATTTAAAATTGATTTTTGAACTTTGAACATGTTCTTATGTGTTCTTTCCTGATAACGCCTAGTGTACCAAATCTTTTCTGTCCACTGAAGTTACAGGCATTTTCCCTCTGATGTTTAAACTTAATTCCAGAGTCTCAATCCCATCGATAATCTTTCTCCTTTCACCTATACATTAAAGTGGGCTTCTTAATTGCTATAATATTCACAAGGAGGCCATTGGAGTTCAAGTACTCTCAGCTACATTATTGTAGTACTGGAGGAGATAAAGATAAAGTGGTATTGTGAATGATCCAATTTGCTTCAGCGAATTCAGTCTTTCTTAGGAAGCAAGTAGTGTGTGATACATTTACCTGAATTTTTGGAGTGATAAGAAAAATGTTTTGTATGCATTCAGGACCAGAGAAATTTTAAGATTTTATCTCAACACAATAATGTTCAAAACATGTTCTGTTTATTTACGGGATACAATGGGACTGTATATTTCAAGTGATTTTAGCCCGGGGATTTGTAGAACTGTTACCCATGAGAAATATAAGCAATGCCCGTATATGTTTTTCTTTTTCTTCTTGTGCCTTTGTGGGAAACTATGTCTCTATGGAAGAGAATTGGGAAGTTCTGTGCTCTCTTACTGAAACATTTACTGCAGCATTATCACATAAATCACTGACTGACCTGATCAGATCCAGCATGCTGCAGAAGTTTTGGACAGTGCACCATTAACAATAAGTCCTGTCCCCTCCTAGTGGCACCAGTGCTGCCTGGCTTGATTTGCAATGCTGGCCTTGTTAAATTATGTCTTCAGTGTGCATAGGCCTTGTATTTTATGCTGTATGAGCCTTCTCAGGAGGTACAAAACCTGTTGCTGATATTTATTGGTGTATGTGGTGCATGGTGAGCTAGATAAGGTTTCTGCTAGTGGTTCATGTTAGAAGAATATTTCTTTTTCTTTGTCTTGGTCTATTAGATTGCCATAAAAATTGCACATTATGGTTTATGTATGTTTGAACATATGACTCAGTCTCATCTAAATGATCCTCAAGGGCCAGGGAAATGGCTTAGTGGAATAAAGAGTCTGAGTTCAATCCCTGGTTCCACCACAAAAATAAAAAAAATGATCCTCTATTTTTCCAGTGTATATATGAAAATTTTTAATGTAAATATGTAAAATAATCAGCTGTCTGTTTAAGATTTCTATACTTTCTAAAATATATGTATTTATAATCATATGTAATGTATTTGAGGAACATAAATCTTTTCATATTCACATCTTTAATTCTGATTTAATCACATTTATCAGTGATGTGATTGCCTTACTATCCTGAGAGCAAAGTTTTTTAGTCTTTTATGTTGATTTGCTGAGTATGTCACCCTTTCTGCCACTCATATTGCTTAAGATAATAAATTTCTTTAATATGCACATGCTATTACTAGAAATTTAATCCTGCATCATCCTTGCATAGCATCAAGAATGTGAAGAGGGTTGTTGCACTTTTGCTAAAGGCATAATTTTGTGATTTACATTGTACTGTATTGCATTTTGTACTTCTCTTTAAATGGATATTTGCAAGTATATTCAGGCCTCAGAATTGTGAACAAACCACAGGTATGATAACTCTGTGCTAATTTTCTTCATTTCTGTCATTGTATATTAATAATTATTTGTGTTTGAATAGGTTGAGCTCCCATATATTCATCACTGAATGCTACAGGAGCCACTGTCTTTGCAACCAAGTCCACTCCAGGTCCTATCCACAGGGACAATCCCCATGTGCTCACTGATCTAGCTGCCCCTTCCAGGATACAGCACCTGGTTTCCTGGTTAGTACTGAAGGCTGATTATTACGTGGGCAGTTAAGCACTTTGACTCAGATCTGGGATGCACTATGTTCGCTATTTCTGAATTGATCACAGCTCATCAATGAAATTAATGCCACAGTAGAATTAATTTCTCCCATGTACTACAAATGAGAGAACTCATGATGGGGCACACCAAAGCTGCACAACACCCAAGACTGCAGGTGAAAGGTGGCTTCAGTGTGGTAGTAGATCTTATAAAAATAGAGAAGCTTCAGTGTTAAGTACTAAGTTGGGGGAAACACTCACACATAATATACCTCAGGTCCATATGAATGAAGAAAGGGAGAAACACAAATAAAATTAAAATTTAATTGAGCTCTCTTGTATAGATAAAATTCCACAAGAGGCCAAAAGATCCCCCTTAAATAAAAATAGATTTACTCGATTCCCTTACATAAATAATGACTAGTAACATTCATATTATTTATATGACTAGTTTAAAAAGTCACAACTGTCCATCAGTTGCCTTAAAGCTTGCCAGTAGTCAAGTGGTAAACAATATTACATTCTCACTAAGCAAGCTATATGTAGGTAATAAGTTTCTCACCAACAGTCCTGGTCCCATCCCTTTCAAACTATGTTTGATTAATAAGGTTGAAATCTCCAAACAAGTCACATCCCAACCCAGGCATCTTTTTTTCCTTTCCTTTCTTTCTTTTTTTTTTTTTTTTTTTAGGCAGAACTGGGGATTGAACTCAGGCCCTTGCGCTTGCCAGGGAAGCATTTATTCCACGTAGCTATGTCCTGCCCCCCAAGACATTTCAGACAGACCATATTATTGAATGTCTCCAACCCCATCCTAACCTTCCCAGATCTGGGCTCTTAGTTCTCCTTTTCCAGTAGTAAATCATCCCTATCTTTACCCCCTCCTCAGCTCTGTTTTTCACTGGCAGCTCACCTGAAGGGGCACATTTGGTCAGTCCAGTCCTAATCAAGTGCTTCCTTTATCACAGTCACTCTATAGTACTGTTCCAAAGCATTAGCTTTTCTTCATCTTGATTAACTGAACCTCTTTCTCTTAGAACCACATCTATCTCAGTAACTTTGTACAAACCTCAATCCTCTCTTCCTCTGCTTTCCTAGTGTAGTGTATTCTGCAACAATATAAACTTGTTTTGTAATTCTTTCCCCCTCCCTTGGCTAAAATATAAGCACTGACAGGGATGACTTCCTATCTGAATGCTTTAAGAGAGAATCTGTTATGCTCAAGTTTTTCTTATTGTGTCACTCTGACACTGACCTTTCTTCCTCCCTTTCTCATACTGAAGGACTCTCGTGGCAGGACATGGGACCAACCCATAACTCCAATGGCATCTGCAAGCTTAAGCTTGCTTGGCATGTAACCAAGGTAACATACTGACACATTCTAGGGACTAGGCCATGGAAACTTGGCTGGAATGGTTTATATTGCTGTCCCCCATAGTGAGCCCAAGGTCTGCATTAATGCAGCCTACCTATGTTCTTGTGAACCCTTAGCCCTGCTGTGTCTCATATGATCCCACACATCCTGTTGTCATGAGCATTCTTGCTGTTATTTAAAAAGTCCCCATACAGAGCTGAGGAGATAGCTCGATGATCTAAGTGCCTGCATGGCAAGCACAAAGCCCCCAGTTCAATCCCTAATACTTCATGTCATGCCAGCCTGGGACCCCGGGAATCCTGAGCCAGCCCCCAAAACCAGGCATGGTGGTACATGTCTGTAATCCCATCACTGGAGAGGCTGAGACAGGAGGATCACTATGACTCCAAGCTGCATAGGAAGACCCTGTACCAAATAATAAATAAATTTTAAAATGGTCTTTACAGTCATACCTTAGAGGTTGGGCTCAAGACCCACATGGCTAGTGGTTGTCATATCCTTCAAGCTACTGCTCCAAAGCCACCATTGCAGTGAATTCTACCCTCTCATATCTAAAATTGCAGACCCTATTCTATGCTTTCCAGAGTACTTCTCTACATCTAGTATAGTGAACAGTGTACTTTTATACTTGTTTTATATTATGGTCTAATGGAGAGTTTATTTTCTGTGTGTTTTTTTTTTGTTTGTTTGTTTGTTTGTTTGTTTGTTTGTTTTTTTTTTTTTCTGTGCAGTAACCCCAGGGGTTTGTATAATGTCAGGTACACAGCTAGCAAGCATTAAAAACAGAAAATTGAATGTATTCTTAACGAAAATTGAAGTATAATTTTTGTATATGTCCAATTTTTCCTGTAGCCTCTATAAGGATATGTGATATGGCTTCTCTTGAGACTTTTATGGCATCTAGCTTGTGAGCTACTACTGAAGACTCTTGGGGGTGTATCAGAAAGAGTTGCCCAACTGGAGCTGTGAGGCAAG
Source organism: Ctenomys sociabilis (assembly GCA_004027165.1). Lineage (NCBI taxonomy): Eukaryota > Metazoa > Chordata > Mammalia > Rodentia > Ctenomyidae > Ctenomys > Ctenomys sociabilis. The sequence goes on from PVKA01001732.1 coordinate 57,624, forward strand.
GCTTGCATTCCTTTTCCTTTCTTCAGTCTAGACTGGATTTCAGAGTTAGGAGAACTTGGGGGGTCTTCATTACCCATATACTTCAGCTGTGGGCTAGGTTAGCAAGACTGTGGAAGAGTGCTGTATTCTTATTAAAACTTAGGGTAGCTCTATATTGCTTCTTCAGATTCTCCCTCCAGGTCTTCAGCCCTGAGGGCTCTTTTGTTCATCTCGTAGAGAAAGTTGTGAAAAAGAATATTTAATCATTCAGTGCATTGTCAGTGTGGATGATGAGAAATATCCTGTATATTCTAGCCTGTGCCCCTGCTTTTACAACAGTCCCCCTCTGAGTAAATGAATTGAAGTGTGAGGATTTGGAAGGCCAGGTGTGATTTTTTTAAAATAAGGTTTTGTTATAAAAATAAATGAAATCTATTTTTTAATCATTTCAATTCAGGCCCTAAGCAGGCACAGTAGTTACCTTTTATGAAATGTTCTTGCAATAATGCTATTTTGCTGGGCTTTGTAATGAAGCTTTGATTTGCATCGCTATCCTGAGAACTTTCTGACAATGCTAAGGTAACACTGTGAAGGCAGAGGAAATGAAATGAAATTACGGCAATGCACGCCCATTGTGAGAAATGTTAAGTTGCCAAGGCAATGTCATATCAATAATACTTTCATAAATTGAATTAAGATACATGCTGCAAATAAATATTGCATTTTTCTTTATTATCACTTCAAATTTCTAATGGTAAGTGTATGGATTAAAACTAGAAATTAGATATTAAGTATCTCAGTTGAAATAAGATGTGCTTTTCATGGGTTCAGCCTGATGTGCTCTCAAGATTCTTGTCTCATTTATTTGAGGCTTTCAGTGTCTACCCCTCAGAGTACTCCAGCAGTCTCTGCTGTCTTCTTCTCCCATACTCTGCTTCTTAAAACAGAATTTGTGTTGAGTGCTAACTCAACAGAGTTGGGACAGTCAGTGTCACTCCATGAAGATACACTACCCACCCTCTGGCTTCAGACCTAGCTGTCTTAACCATCCAGGTTTTGTTTATTGATCTGTCTGCCTGCTGGCTTCTGTCTTAACTACCACTCTTCAGTAGTGAGGTGTGCGTAGGGTGTGTGTGTGTGTGTGTGTGTGTATTTATATATTCTTTCTTTTTGGTGTTTGTTTTCAGGTAGTTAATAGTATCATTTGTTAACTGCCCACTTTATATCACAAATATCACCCCCCCCAAAAATCACACTGGCTCACTGAAATTAAACTCTCAAATGTGAAAGAGAAGTCTGTTTTCTGTTCCCCCTCAGAAGTGGTAAAGAGCATGCAGGATACTGCACATGAAGAACTTAGCTCAGTGCCTGGCAGGACTTGGATCCCAGTGGAGGAAGTGATCAAGGGCTATCTCATCCCATGTTTTTAGAAACACTGTTAGGTAAGTTTTAGGTAATGTGTTTACTGTAGAAGAATTTTAAAATATCAGTGATTGAAAGGATGAAAATAGATGTTACTGTAATTCATGACCTATAAGTAAGCATTAACATTATTATTATTATTATTATTATTATTAAATTATTACAGTTCTAATAATGGACAACCCAGGGACTTCTCTATGCTAGTCAGGTGTTGTGCCTCTGAGACATATCCTGAGTCCTAGTATATTAACATTTGGAAGTTATGCTGCGCGCGCGCGTGCGTGTGTGTGTGTGTGTGTGTGTGTGTGTGTGTGTGTGTGTGTGTGTGTACTCCTGTCTCATTCTCCAAAAGTGCAGGGATGGCAGACATGTGCTACCTTCCTCTTCCTTCTTTTTTGTATTCCTCATCCCAGTTTCTCTTTCCTTTTGAAGTTTCTTCTCATTTTAAAATATCTATTGGAAATTTTAGATATTATTTAATCTTTTGGCTTCTTGCACTAGGGAGACAATATGATATTTACACATGTGAGTCTTATTTATTTCACTTTTGAGTGTGGTCTTTTTTTTTAGTATGGTCTTGATTGAAATCCATTTACCTATTAGAAGTCTTCAGTTACCCTCTTTTTGGCTGTGTAGTATTCTGTTGTATAAAAAGACCATATCTTTTTTATCCATTCCTCAGTTGATGAAAATTTGGGTTGTTTCCAAGATCTAGCTTTATAAATTGTAATACTATAAACATGGAGGTACCAGCCCAAGAGATAGCTTAGTGGCTTAAGCACCTGCCTAGAAAGTGCAAGGTTCTAAGTTTAATCCCCATACAAAAAAAATAAATAAATAAAACAACTGCTCTGCTTAAACCCAAACATGAAGGTGCACTGTTATGTGATATTTTTAATACTTTTAAGAAGATATCCAGAAGAACAGCTGGATCAATGACACCTCGAATCCTACTTTTTTTAGGAATCTCCGCACTGATTTCCACGTTGTTGCAGCAGTCTACACTCCCACAAAAAGGAGAGATTCCATCTACTAAACATTGAATCTCAAACATCTTGGGTGAAATATAACCCAAGATGGAATCTCATTGTTGTTTTAATTTGCATCGGTCAGTGACCAGAAGTATTGAACATTTTTCATTTACTTACTTACTGTCTATATTTCTTCATCTGGGAAGTGCATATTCCTCTCCAATTCCATTTTGCAGTGAATCTATAAATATGGAACCTTTGTTTCTTCAATTTTTTATATGTTCTCCATAGTAATCCTTTATCTGAGGACCAACTGAAAACATTTTTCCCACATTATAGATTGTTTTTTCACTAATATCTTTAAGAGTTCTACCTATTCTCTCCTCCAGGAGATTCAATGTTCCTATTTTGGTATTCAGATCTTTGATCCATTAGAAATTTAGTTTAATGCTTTGTGAAAGAGTCCACTTTCAATCTATGGCATGTGCAGAGCCTGTTTTTCCAGCATCTTTTATTAAGAAGCTGTCTTTCTTCCAATAAATGTATATGGCACCTTTGTCAAAGATAAGGTGGCTGAGTATTCTGGAGTGGTTTCTGCATCTTCTAATCTGTTTCATTAATCTTTGTGTCTGTTGTTTTGCTGTTTACCATGCTATTTTTATAACACTAGCTATATAGTATAATTTCAAGTGAGGGATTGCATTTGTTTTGCCTAGCCTTTATTGCCCAGAATTGCCTTTGCTATTTTAGGTCTTTTCTAGTTCCAAATGAATTTTAGGATTGTTTTATCTAACCCTGTAGTATATGCTTCTGGAATTTTGAATAGAATTCCACTGAACCTGTATAACAGTTTTGGAAATATGCCCACTTTCTATAGATTGGTTCTTTCTACTCAAAAGAAAGAGATATCTTTCCATTGTTTTGATGTTCTTTTCAATCTCCTTTTTCACACTAAATCTTCTGAAAGAGAAAGTAGGAGGAACTCTTGAAGACAAAGGGGTAGGCAAAGAGTTCATGAACAAAAATCAAATCTCATGGGTAATACTTGAAAGAATTAACAACTGGCACCTCCTCTTATTGAGAGGATTTTTCAATCAAAAGAAATTACTAACAAAGCGAAAAGGCAACTCACAAATTGGGAAAAAATTTTAGACTCAGATGAAGCTCTTCTCTCTTGAATTTATAAAGAACTAAAAAACATTAGGGCCCCAAAATTTAAAGACCAATCCAGAAATGGGCATCTGCATCTGAGATGAACACACACTTCTCAGAGGACAAAATTAAAGAAGTGAATAAATATATTTTAAAAAATGCTCCATATCACTAGCTATCCATGAAATGCAAATTAAAACAACACTGAGGTACCATCTCACCCCAGAAAGAATAGCTATCATAAAAAAAATCAACCAAAAATAAATGTTGGAGAGGCTGTGTGGAAAAAGGAACCCTTTTGCACTGTTAGTGGGAATGTAGACTGTTGCAGCCATTATGGAAATCACTGTGGAGATTCTGTAAAAAACTAGGACTGGAAATCCCATTCAAACCAGCTATCTCTCTACTGGGAATTTTCCCAGAGGAACTGAAAATGTCATATCATAGGATTTACCTGTGCCTGTGATTATAGCAGCACAATTCATGATTGCCAAATCTTGGAAACAACCAAGATGCCCGTCACCTGAGGAATGGATAAAAAAGATGTGGTATTTTTATACAATGGAATATTACTAAGCAATGAAAAATGATAAACTCACAGCCTTTATATTTAAGTGGATGCCACTTGAAGATGTACTCATAAATGAAATAAACTGACCCACATGCGCAAATATCAAATAGTTTCCTTAGTGTAAGAATTCAAAAGAAAAAATAAAGAGAAAGGTATAACACAATTGAAAGGAAAGTGAGAATTTAAGGATTAAACAGCGAAGAGAGGGCAAGGAGAAAACCTAGGAAATATGATAGGGGCAAAAACATACATTTATAACCACAAGATGGTTAAAGCAATGATCCTGTAAATTTTTAGCAGATTTTTGAGTTTAGCAGTTATTTGGTAAGATTCTCACCCTGACTCTATATGCTGATACCTGTGAACTAGGAAACTGCACTGAATAGCAATGTGTAATACTAGGACCGTGCTTAGAATGCTTGTCATTCTGCTCTTCTAAATATGTACTGCTTGTCGTGTCATATCAATTCCTGCTATACTGTCTCTCAAGTAAATGTTTGTTTAAAAAAACAGTAATAAATGAAAACAAGAGACAAGAAAAAAATGTCACAGGACTGTCCTGCTATAATGCTGTATGTAATTAGATTTCTAAATTTTTGTGTAAAAATATGTAATTGTTTATTCCAATTTTTAAAATATATTTTATTTACTTTTTCTTTTTTATCTTCACATTCTGTAGGGATTTAAAGTTTAACATGTCAATACTTGATGGAAAATACCTGTTCCATGCTGTGTCCAAGATGTTTCATATTCAGATGGATAGTGAGGATAAGCTCAACTGCCTACATTTTAGGGTAATAATATCATTAAGCTTCTCTTCTGGAGGGTTAACAACTTAAGTTTGCAGACCAAAAATTAGAGAAAAGAAGGGCTGCAAGGACAGCCAGTATTTTAGCCCTAGCCTTTCAATGTCAGTGAGGATTCAGGACATAAGTGAACTTGTACTGTAATATCCTGTAACTCAGTGATGTCCCATATTTTCTGATCAAGGAGATTATGGGGCACAAAGGAAAATGATTGATGATGTAGAGTGTGTGCAAGGAGAGTCACATGGAGAGAAAACATTCAGGCTTTCACAGAGAACAAATTGGTCAAGGAATGGCTGTGACTCTTCCACATGGCTGACACTGAGAAGAGATCTGCAAACTGCGGTACAGGGTTTCAGGCTAAATTCTGAGGGGATTTGACTGACCATGGCAGATACAAGTCACATTTTTTGTTATATGGGTCTTGCTTTATCTTGGTCTTAACCATCCATTAGAAAAGAATAATAATGAGATTTGAAAAGTAAAGCCATATTAATATGCTGAGCTGTAAAAGGCTCAAGTCAACAACTTCTGGGGATTGGGGAGATGGCTCAGTGGAATAAGCACTTCCCTGGCAAGTGCAAGGGCCTGAGTTCAATCCCGGGTTCTGAAAAAAAAAAAAAAAAAAAAAAAGTCAACAACTTCTGACATTGGCAGTCCTTCAGATAACCCACTTGTATTATGGACTACTGGACTGTTGCTGAATTCATGAACCTACATGTAACGGCAATGGAATACCCATCTCTGACAAAATTAAACAAAAAAAAGGGGATACAAACAAAGGACCATTTTGTAGTATAAACAAAATAGGATAGATACAGCAACTTTCTATTCAATGAGAAGAAAGATTTGTGCTAATAATGTTTGGACAGAATATCATGTCTGCATCTTTTACTGTGAATAACCATTACAGAGACAACAATATGCAATGTATTACTTATTGAAACTCTCCTGCTAATCACTTTTGAAGCTGTCTCATTGCTCTTTGTTTCTCAATAAAATTAATAAAAAATAAACAGTATTTATAAAAAGAAAAAAACAAGAAAAATCAATCTCCTCTTTCAGAGTACATTTCCAATGTAGAGTTCTTTTATTTTCTTTCTTAGATTGTTTCCTAGATATTTCACTTTTTTGGATGCTATTGTGATAGGCATTTTTCCCTAATTTCTGGTTCCATGAATTTGTTATTTGTATATAGGAAGGCTATGGATTCTTAAGTATTGACTTTGTATCCAGCTACAGACTGAATTTGCATATTAAATTTAGTGGGTTTTTTAGTGAAGTTTTAGGGGTCTTCTATGTAGATTATCACATTGCCTGCAAATAATGATAATATAACTTCTTTAAGTCCTATCATTATTCCTTTTATTTATTTTCTCTCTTGTCTAATTCCTCTGACTAAAATTTCTTGGATTAAATATTAGAGGTGACACTGAATATCCTTGTCTTGTTTTTGATTTTAGAGATCAAGTTTTCAGGTTTGTTTTTTTTTTCCATTTAGTGTGATGTTAGCTGTTGGTTTATCATAGATTACTTTTATCAGATGGAGATAAAGGCCATTATTCCAATATTCTGTAGAGTTCTTATCATGGATGGGTGGTAGACTTTTTCTAAAACTTTTTCTGCACCTATTGCAATGATCATATGGATTTTGTTCTGGGTTGTGTTAATATTCTTTGTTACATTTATTGATTTAGGTTTATGTTGGACCTCCCTGCATTCCTAGGATGAATCTTACTTGGTCAGGGTATGTAATCTTCTTGATGATTTGGTGCATTCTGTTTGCCAGTGTCTACTTGATGATTGTTGATCTATGTTCATTATGGAGATTGGTCTGTAGTTCTCTTTCTTAATTAGGTGCTTCTCTGATTTTCTCCATCAGGGTAATGCTTGCTTCTAGCAATGAATTGGGGAGTATTGGTTCCCTTTCAATTTCATTAAAGAGTTTGAGAAATAGTGCTGTTAAGTCTTCTCTAAATTTCTTGGTGAATGAAAATGAGTAGGAAAAGGTTTAAAATTCAAATTAAAAATCAAAAAGAAAATATATTGTTATGCTAAGGCTATCCTAGGCCAATTAATATGAGTTTAAAATGCAATAATAATATCATTCCGTGGAGTTGAGAGCAGAGTAAAACACATTTCATTCACTTTAAGAAAAAGCAAATTTGTTCTGAAGGTATGAATGTGGAAGTCATCGCTGTATCAAATAGTTATGTTAAAATAAACCTAAACTTGTTCATGTATGATCTGGTTTTAAGGCCCACTTAGTTAAAAAAAAAAAAAAAAAAAAAGGACTAAACTATTTGTCCCTATAAAACAGTCCTAGAATTTCTTCTTTAAGGCTGTGCATTATTTAATACTTAGACCAGCCTTTTAGGTACATATGCATCAAGTTGGGTGGGAAGGTTTTACCTACTCTATGATAGGGCACCAAATATGAAGCTAGATGTCATTCATAATTGGCAACAGTGTGAAGGTGCTCCAGTCTTTTAATATTCTTTTTTTTTTTCTGGATTTAGGACAGGGTCTCCAGGGCCTACTATGTAGACAGAACTTGTGGTGACTCTCCTGTTTTCAGGCTCCTAGTGCTGGAGCATGCACCACCAGCCCAGTCTTAGTCCTCTCAGCACACCCTGGGTGGGGCTAGCATGACATGCTGGGGATCGAACCCCAGCTGGTGCTCTCTGCCTAAGCAGGTGCTTTAGTTCTTTTTATTCTTTTATCATTTCTTTTTAAACATTTTTTCATGTCTTTTGAATGTATTTTTTTGGTACATACATGTTCAAGATCATTATGGTGCTAAGATTTTGGTTTTCAGTATTTCTCATTCATTGAGCACAAGTTTTGCTTTTGTTATTTGCATTATATTCTATTATATTTAATACTGTTCAACTTTTTTTTTTACCTTCACCCCTGTAGATCTCATCGGTTCTGTGTTTTTTTTTTCTGATTGCCTTGTATGTTTTAGCTCATTATTTTTATCTTTTAAAAATTTAATAAAGGAAAATGCACAAATCACAAAAGGCCCAGTACTTTTTCAAAGATGTTATAAGACAGTATGATTCTAAGTCAAAGTTCTCAATGTATAGAAATTATCCAAAATTTACCATTTTTTATTATTGACCTCTCTTTCCAAATCATGACTTGTGTAGTTTTGAAATTTAAGACCCTATCTTTTTCTAATAATGGAAGATGAGGATCTAAATTGTATTATGCCAACCATCTTTAGAGTTCTTTTTCCTGACATTCCCAATACAGTATAGTGAAATTTGGATTCAATCCATAACTTGTATTTATGTTATTTTCTCTATGTGTAAAATGCATATATGTGATTGTTGGCATGCGTGTGTTCCACACAGCATGTACTTAGTATGCTTACATTTCCTTCATTATATACTCTTTTTATCAAGGTTGTTTAGCACCTTGATAAAAAATCAATTAATATTTCGAACAGAAATGTGAACATGCCCGCAGTATGGTCAGGAAGATCAGGTATGGTTTGGTGCCTTTCTTGATGTCAGATGTAATGACATTTTCCCTGCATCCTTCTTCATTCTGGACACCTTAGCCTCAACTTCTGTGTGCAAGTGCAGTGCCCACAATGTTCTTTACCTTTCTCTGGCACTGAATCTTCCTCCATTGATCTATCATAGTTTCTTATTTCTGGTGTATCCTCCCATTTCTATAAACCTTTTGAAGATGACACAAGAGGAAACACTGTTTACAAACCTTATAGTTTTAAAAGGTAATTTTTTCATTTTACCTTTTGCAATTCTGTAGTAGGAATTGCTGCCTTCATGATTTTGAAGGTTCTGCTTTTTCCTTTAGCCTTCATTGCCTTTGAGAAGTTTGATAAGGTTTACTCTGCATTTCATGCTATATCCTGTGTGTGTATATATTGGTTCTCACTAGAAATTCTTGGGCCCCTCTGTTTTCACTGTGTCCTAAAATCACAATGTGCATGACCAAGTCTATGTATGTTTAGTATGATATGTATGATATCCTACTTCTGTTTTTGGTATTCCATATCATGTCTTTAGTTCCCTTCACATTATCAGTATTATTTCTTAATTCCTTATACTGATTACTTTGGTTTTCTTTTGTCCTTTTTTCTTAGGGGTCTATTCATTTTTTTAAAAAAATCCTCTTAGAAATGTTGGTCTGAGCATTGGTTGGTGATGGGGGAGGGGATCCCCCAAGCTCTGTGGTGCCCATAGGGTGATTGGACAGTGAGTCTGTCTTTTCAGCTGGAACGCCTGGATGCACTGTCCACAGTGGGTATGAGTCACTCATAGTCAGCCTAGGCCCTTCAGATGGTAAGCATTTATTATTTCACATGTTTCTCGGTGTGAGGAAGGCAGATGTCATTTAGCCTGGTCTTTCTGACTTGAGGTTTCCCTAGAGTCTTGAATGCCACCATCTTCTGGCTAGAGCAGTGGATTCACACTTGTCTCACATCTTACTCATTGCTGGGATGAAATACCAATATCCAAAATAAAGGAAGGAATGGTATATTTAGTTGATTTTCAGTCCATACACCACTGGCTCAAAGGCATATGGCAGCAGTTCATGGTGACAGAAAACAACAAAGAACAGTAGCTGCAGGGTCCATCAAGACTCTCTCTTCCTTCTAATCTGATTATAACGACCAGTACTCCAATGCAAAGATCAGAGCTCCAAGGTGGCAGGGCTGTGAAGTGGTGCAATGAAGATCAGAACCCCTCCCAGGACATGGGACACTGAAGCCTTCCTCAACTCTTTTATATGCCCTTTTTGTATATAAAGTCACTCTGGGTCAGGGCCTCCCAGGCCCCAGGACATGGAATGGACAAGTAGATCCAGCCAACCTTCACACATTTCAAGTTGTCACAACACTGTTCCCTCCTATATGATTGTTGATTTTCTTCAGTACCTCACTGCCAGGATGGATTGACAGTGTTGCTTAGAATATAGCCTTGGGTCTCCCTAGAGAAGTGCTTCAGCAGAGAAACTGTGAGTGCTCTAAAAAACAGAGATGTAGTTGTAAAATTGAGTCTGCTATGTAACTACCAAGACTTTGTCTGCCATGCTTCATTCACTATCCAAAATAGCCCTGATCCAGTGTGGGAAGAGCCCCCATGGTGAGAGTCAGTAGCACTTCCTACTGACCTGCAGGCGTGACATTTCACTATTCAATAGAGTTTTTTCAGCCTCATTATTATACCATGAGAGAAAAGAGCTGAGGTTTTAGGGCTGCAGACTTGTGGAAAGACATAAGCCAATGTCCTCAGGCACATTTTATGGCTTCCCTAACTCTTACCATCATCTATGCTACCTCGGTCTCCTATGTGACCTGTTTTCCCCAGTTGTCAAGCCTTTTCTGGTCTCTGCAGCTCTTGTCAGCCTCCTTTCCTGTGCAAGGCATTCAGCCTCCTCTTTCTCCCATCTGATTAGATGATAACCCCTGATAATGCTAACATTTCTCTAGCATGGTTCCCCTGCCCTCATTTCTCTTAGCTTATCATTTTGGAGCTTTTATCTGTTTTATTTTTTGCTGTCTCTATGGCAGGGTTTCAGGATAGTTGAGTTTCTGTATTCAGCCTATCACTAAATATGCATTTCCATTTTTCTTTGGTGCTTATAATCTCTGTCTATACCATGATAGATAGTGTTTGCTCTCAAGTTTACTTTGAGAGGGAAAATTTATTATGTTAACGTACTAATCAGCTTAGCATGGCATAAGCTTTTGAGATGAGAATGGAATGCATCTTGCTTTCCCTAAGTCCTTTAGTTTGGGGCTGCTTTAGAATAATTTAGATTTCTAAGAAAAGAAAATGGAAATGATCAGTGGTATAATATCAGGAGAATCAGCCTAGAATTCTGAGGATTCAGGATTCATCGGAGGGCTTTTCATTAAGATAGTAAACACAGTACATATATGAGAGTTTAACACAAACTACTGTGCAGAAGAAAACACTTCCACTGTTCCTATAACCTAGGTATATCTGTACATATAGTCAGTTCTCAGTGATTAAGCTTGTCTGTTTCTTACAGTGTAAGCATCACAGAAAGGAAGCTAGAAACACATTGGAAATATTAACTGCAGTGCCTCAAGGTGAAAGTACTGATGTCTGTCCATTAGTAATTTACATCTACTCTCTCAAAACATGAGAAACTGTCCTGAAGATACAAATGATGGTACTTTCAAAATATTGCATTTCTGAAATTACTCCCCTTTATTTATTTAGCATAAATAGAATAATAAAATGTATCTAAAGTTTTGGTTGTTTTGGTGGTGGACTTAAATCTAGTTAGCACCTGCTAGAGTTTAGCTTGGACTGTTGGTCACACCATCCCTACCCAGACAGTATCAGAGCTGGTCTCTCCCACCTTGCTCTCAGCCTGCTGTAACACTCCAGTGCACTGCAGCCAAACAAGTGGCTACTTCCCAGATGAGCCTTTCCCATGCCCAAAGCCTCCAACCCTGCATGGTTTGCATTTCCTGTAAGTAAATCAAATGCCAACTCCTATTTATTTTATGGCCCTCTTTTGTTCATTTCTGTCTTTTTTCCAGAATCCATAATTGATAACTATAGTTTAATTATTTAACATAGTTGTTTTTAGATGTTTAAAATTATTTTTCCCCTCAGACTGTCTTGTATATAAATGTCATTATGCCCAATAAGGTTGTTTAATTTTTAATTCAAGAGAAGGGAATATATTCTCTTCCTCCTATGTACTCTGCAGGATCCTGCAGGTTTCTTAACCTTAGCACTGCTCACATTTTGGGCTGGAGGCCTCTCTGTTGTGGAGAGGTCATCCTGTGCTTTAGAACCAAGCAGTATTTATACCCTTTTTCACCAGGAGTGAGGCCACCCTCACTGATCCCATTTGCCATACCAGGAATGTCTCTGGTTAGCGTAGCCTGTCTTAGAGGAGCACATAAGTGGGTTATCCACCCCCCACTGATGTAGTCGAGCTCACCTTTGTGGAAGACCCGAGGTTAGTCGCCTGTCAGTAGAGTGGGGACGGATAAAATAAGAATCAGCAATTTAATCTTGCTGCAAGAATAAGTAATATACAGGAGCAGAGGGACAGAAATATGTTCCCCACTGCTTCTGGAGAAATGATTGGCAGTGCTCTGAATCAGCATCTGCAGGTCTATGGTCCGCATCAAAGGTTAAAAACCATTTTAAATGAGCAACTGCCAAGGTACCACAGGGCCAGAGGGCAGAGTTCCTGTAGGGAAGAGGGGAAAAATGAGACCTTCAGTCCTCCAGTGGGGGAAAGTAAGTGGAGAAACAATTTCAACAGTTTGAGAGCTGAGGTACCACCCTGCCGTGAAGTGTACAGACTGAGGAGCATCTCTACTGTAATCTCATCTTCCTACCCTTGTCTATGTGTCTCTGAATTCCCCTTGCCCACAGCCATGCTGCCATCGCAGTTATTTAAATTGTCCTGCAAACCAGCACCTCTCCTGGAGTCTGATGAAGGCTCCAGGAAGACTTCACATGTTCACACTGGTATGCTAGGATATTAAATTTAATGAAAATAATGATCAGGCCATACACCAAATAAAAATAAAAACAAAAATTGCTTCATTTGCATCTTGCCACTATTATCAACTCAACCCCTTCTATCCCTTTCAAATTAGTTTGTGAAAGCTAGAAATTTCCTGACAGCTGGACTTCAACCACAGCTGCTTTAACCTCTCTGCAGGTGCAAGTAGATTTCTGTCATTATGCATTTGCGATTCTGATGTCTAACTGTCAAATGTGTGGCTGTTGAAGTCCACAGGGTAGAACTTCATTCTTATCTGTAGTTTTCAGGTATTGAGCATGAAGGGAGAGCAGGAAGGAATGGGAGTGATATGTAATTCACCACTGTGATACCTCCATTTGCGAGCTGAGAAGGTGGCACCTGAGTAATGGTGTTCATTAACATTTTCTTCTAGGATTTGGCAAATAACTTTTGCTATGCAGATATTTAACATACTAGGCATGCCCATGACTAAAATTGTCTTTTTTTAAACCACTTATTCAGCTAGTCCTCCTTAGGCATCTCTTCTGCACAAAGGGCTGTGCCAAGCAGAGAAAATATAATAGGGGACAGAGCCTAATGGACCCTGCTTTACTTCATGGCAGCATCCAGAACAGTGTCTGGCACGTAGCTATCAATAAGTGATATGTGAACAAATGAAAGAGAAGAGATTTTCTCTCCTGGTTATGAGCCATACTCTAAGCCTTCTCCTGACCTCTTTGGTCCTCCTTCCTCCCTGGAACATGTTCAGATTCCCGACCTCAGTTCACCACTGCCAACAACTATACTTAATTTTCCTAGAAATGAAAATTTAAAAAAGATGGTTTATCAGTCTTAAAATGAGCCTCAAAACTGTTCTTTTACCTAGACCAAGGTACCGGTGTCTTACACTGTAATGTGAATTGCCTCTTTCATCTCTCTGCAATCCTCTTCATAAAGCAGTTTAAATTACCTTTTAAAATATACATGAAAATGTAAAGCAGAAATGTAGAATTTAAATACTAAGGCAGACCGTGATTGCTCCTGGCTGAAGATGATAATGACCTGCTCCAGCACATCGAGCGAAGGCCAAGCCTTCCCCACCCATGAGGCCTATTTTGTTGCTTCTGTAACCTTCTGTTGACTCATTTTGTGCCCCTTTCTCTTGTCCCTTTGTGCTACAGCCATACTGGCCTCCTATTCTTCATGTACCCAACTCTTCTTCTGTAGAAGTGGAAGCTGCCAGAGAAGACCCCAGGAAATACTGGACCCATGAGTGGCTATCTAGCATACTGGTTTTCAGGTGCAGTTTCATCTGTGTGACCATGTCCTGCCAAGGTAACTTTATGCAGAACCCCAATGTAGGAGGCAAGGAAAACTAGTCTCACTCTGACTCCTAGGGGAACAATAATCTCAGGATTCTAAAGCTGCTTCTGAAAACAAAGGCTTCCAATGACCATGATTTTCAAGTCATTATTATGAGCCAATGGTACCTCCTTGATTTCTGTGTTTACTTTCTCAGGCTTTCTGAATTTGTATCACTGCTCTTTGAGGTGAGTAGCGTGTGCTTCCTTCCTATCCAGCCGAACTGCTGACTGACTCATCTTAGCCTACCTTCTTGTAAGGCTAAACATCCTAAGTTAAAACAATCTAGTTAAGAAAATAAGACGCCATGTATAAAAAATTAAATTAAACACATATAATTAACTTTCTAATAATTCTTAGAAGTACTATGAGAGTCCAGAGAAGCAAGAATTTTCTGGGAAAGAGAATAGGGTGATGGTAGAATAATTAGCAGAGATGTTGGAAATTAAGAGTTTTGTAAAATGGTAGGAAATGAAGAAAATGATCCTAATAATCTACAGTATACTGTGATCTGACATAAAGCTCAAAAGTGTGTGCTGTGGTTTGGGGCTTTGCAAGGAGAACAATACAGTACAGAATACATATTTTATAATATTATTTATAATAGTCATCTAAAGAATCATATACATAGAGTGCAGGAAAATCTGTCCACATTCTAAAGACCAATGAATCCAGATGAGAGCCTAGATCCTAATATCCTGCATGAGTCCAGCTAAAGACCTAGGGCCCATAACAATGTCCTGCACAAGTCCAAGGAGAGGCCAAGAGCCCATGACAATGTCTCATCAGGCATGTTTCATGGATGTGCTCTGAGAAGACCTAAAGATCTGTAGTGGGAGCTAGTCTGTGCCAAGGGAGGAAGGATTTATGCAAGCAGGCTGAGGGATCTAACTGGAGTCGGAAGCAACACTCAAAGTAAGAACGAGAGCCCCCTGAAAAGTACCACAGCCATCCTCAGCAGCAGTGAGGTTCTGAGCTCCTCCAGCAATGGAGAAAGCCAAGTTCCCTGCAGGAAAGCCAACAAGCTTATTCAGGAGACTGAGCAGTGCACTGTCTTCCCCTCCAGAGCCGGAAAGTGCTGCTCAAGGTAAGGACCAGAGTTCCCCCGAAGTCAACTGTATATAAACTTTCTCAGTGACAACTAGGACCTGAGCTTCTCCTCTGATGAGAACAGCCAAGTTCACCAGGAAAGCCAGCATGACAAGGTTCCCTAACAGAATAGCCAAAAAGAACCAGCAGCTCTATCACAGGCTCCCAACAGCATTTGTAGTTCTGTCTCTTAAGCTGCTCACAGCAGTCCTCTGGTGGGGCCCCCATGCACAGCAACACACTACTTCAATTCATCTGGGTATAGCAACTGGAAAGCCATTTGGCAGTCTACCACAGTAGGTGAGAAAGTTTTGTTGATTGAGAAAGATCCTGTATCAACCCTTGTAGCATTAGAAGATGACCTTGAACATATCTGACACCACCTTGTATGAGGAATTAGGTGCCATGCTGTGGAGATGCATTCAACACTTGAAAGGAATGAGGCCATAAAAATAAAAGCATGTGAGGTACTTGAAGGCAGCATAATGCATAGCTAAATTTATTATCACTAAATATATTAAATAAAAATGGTATTTTAGCCACCATGTACTGAATTTTGTGTGCTTCTTCACAGTGGGTAAAGGTGAATTTCATCATTCTCATTTAATGATGAGTCAAAGGCATTGTGATCTTAAGCTGCTTGCTCAGAGTTACACAGGTTTTCATAACTGTGGAAGATAGGATTTGATTCTAGATCTGTCAACTTTCATCCTGAAATAGAAGACAGAGTTGGAAAACAATTGGGCATTTGTTGAATCATCACTGTCAAGAATGAGGAGGATCTGAAGCAAGACTTATTCTTGGGACTGATCACAAAATAGGCACTGCCTAGGGTTGCCTGCCCTAAAAATAATTGCGCCTAGGATGCTAGTCAAAATAGAGAGGAAAGTTTACTTTTCAAGAGACCTTAACTTCATTGTGTCTGAAGTAAATCTGAAAGTTCTTTGTTCATCATCATGGTCTAAGTGGGCCTCTTTGCTTTTAGGGACCACCCATACAATTTTGTTAATTTTCCCAAAGGTAAAGAGGCTCCAAAGCACAAAACTCTAGAGCAACAGATTGCAGCCTTTATGATAATTTGACATACTGCCATCGGGGAAATGCAAGTCTGTGGAAGTGGGCTTGTAGCCTGCTCCGGGGCATCTACCCAGGAGCCTAAATCATAGGATGCAAGGTTGTTTGAATGAGAATTGGATGAAAGAAATTAATTATTCTTAAGGGATACTTTCAATAAGTGGGGGCAACCTGATGAATTATCCCCTCCACTCAAAGATTTTCTACCGAAGTATTCATGATTAACTATGCCGTAGTACATCCTTCTCTCTCTGCAGAGCAATGCAAATGCTTTGTGAATCCCTCCTTGCCAACAGCTGCCATCCACTGACACCATTTGCCAGTTCAGAGAGAAGCTGTGTCTCAAAGCTGCTGCTGTGTGGAAGAGGCACTGCTTTGGAGTAGAACAAAGCTGTGCAGACTCTGGCTCTGCCTTGTATGGCTTTGGAGATCCCAGCTGAATTGGGTATCTTTCCTGAGTCTCAGGTTCCTCTTCTGTCAGCAGGAACAGTTGTTTGTAAAGTTATGTGAAAGTTTCATACTCATCCTCCCTCTCTCCCTCCCCCTGTCCCTTCCCCTCCCTCTCCCCCTCCCCCTCCCTCTCCTTCTGTCCTGGGAATGGAGTGGAATATGGAGGCCCTAGATTTTAAAAAAAGAGAAGGGAGAAGAGAAAACATATTGTTGAATTTAAAGGTTATAAAGAAGCGTTTGGTCCACAGATAAGGAGAATTGCACTATCATATAGCACATACAGGACATTACCCATGACTGATTCAAGCAAATATTTAGTTATTATTTGAATAAATAATATATCTTGCTAGGAAAATGCATAATTGAATGATGTAAAATTTTTAAAAAATAATTTAGTCTAACACTAGTTCTTGCCTATAAAGTCCACCCAGATCATTTTGATGGGCTTTGGCTTCTCTATCATTGCTTTTATGGTTAGCACCATTCTGGTAGATAGCTAACCTTTCCTGTTACGCATTGTTATTTTCTAGTTTATGGACTCAGCACTCCATGATCTCAAACTCTGAGGTCATTTTACCATAGCTTCATACACACTGGTTTCCACCTTCTGTGCATGTCAACCTCCCAGCCCTGCTCACCAGTCATAATGTGGGCTCTCAGCTTACTGGTCTCTCATCTCTACTCTCACCTATTCAGTAACATACTCCTCACCTAATTTCTGCTTAATTTCTTGATAGCCTAAATGAAGTGGTCCTAGACTACTGAATTATCGTTTATGGGATCTGTCTAAATGCTGACCTTATTACTCTGTAACTAGTGGGAAGATTGACCATTAACGTGAACACTGAGGTCAAAGGGGGAACTGACAAGAGAGAACAGATAAGTTCTCTTGATAGCACTGATAAAGTAAGCAGAGGTGATAGGTGGTTATAAATGAAAGACTAGAGCTCTACTGAGAATTCTATGCTTTTTAATAATGCTGGAAGATAAAATTTATTCTTTAGGTGTTCATTCCTTAAATATTTAGTGAGCCTACACTGTTACCAAGGACTGTGCTAAATAAACACCCTGAATAAAGATGGAGTAACTAAGACCTTGAAGAGCCATTGTCTGGAGTGAAGAAAAAGCATGGTTGTCTGTATATAATGACTACTTACCTACACATAACATTATTGTTTCTAGTTCATAACAAGAATGGGAGACGTGATCATTAAATCTGGAAAGTAAACTAAGGTTCTGGTCCTTATTAGCTGCTCAACTAAACTTTTAGAATTTCAGTTTTCTGAATAGTAAACAAAGCGTATTGGATGAAATTACCTTAGTGGTATAAGCAACATGCATGTGATGATTAGTAAAATAGTATTTTAAAAATTTTGCTTATTGATATGTCATGCAATATTTTACTTGGCCAGTAAATTCTTTCTGTTAAATACATTTCTGTCAGCCCCTATGTGTAGTATATACTTTACCTCTGAGAAGCCAAAACTATTATGACTCATATAATAAACATGAAATCTTCAGAATATGGTTTCTTTCCTTTATTTAACAGCTTCCTGAGATGTGATTCATAACATATATTTCATTAATTCAAAGTGTATATTTCAGTAGTTAGTGGTATATTTGCAGAATTGAGAAATGAACACTATGATCAAGTCTAGATCATGGTAAGCATACCAGAAAAAAATACTATGACACAAAGCAATGCTCTCCAGTGTCCATAGTTCCCACCCCAACCTGAGGCAACTATCTGTATTTTCTATCTTTGTAGGTTTGCTTGTTGTGAAAGGTTCCTGTGATATAACTGAGCAGTGCATGATCCTTTGTGGCTGAGTATAATGCTCTTGGTGTTCATACATGTTATGACATCTTTTAGTACTTTGTCTTTTTTTTTACTGCCAACTAGTAATCTATTTAATGGATATGCCACATTTAATTTATCCATTTAGGAGCTGATAGACAATAGTATTATAACTATTTTTTCACTATCACAAACAGTGATATTATGAACATTTTGTAATAAGAATATGATGAAATTGTTAGATGGGCATGTGTTTTCTTAGGAGTTGGGTTGGTGGGCCATAAGTTAACTTTATTGTTCATCATTTGAGGAGCTATCATGCTGTAACCAAAAGTAAGAGCATTACTTTTACCTCTAAAGCAGCTGTGAATTCATATTTCGGTCTCTTCACATTGTTACCAATACTTTCATTATTTGCTCTTTTTATTTAATTTAATTCATTTATTTTGCTTCTTTGGTTTTTACTACAGCTAGCCTAGTGGGAATGAAGTGGTACTTTCCCTGAAAGCAGAATTTCTTGAAAGAAAAGTGCCAAAGTAACAAAGAGACTTAGGGAAAGTCACCAGAGACAGGAGAGAGCATCAAGTGGAAATGTAGAAGTCATATTTAGTTAGAGAACTGGCTGAAACAATAATGTATGGTGGTCAGAAGAAGTCTCCAGAGAGCCAGTTGTCTGGATTGCAGCTCTAATGCAAGTCCTGGTGGTAATGAATGTGTAGTCCTCAATGGAAAGGCATAGTGTGTTTGGGTATAGCTAGCTCATTCTCACTCAGCTCGCAGAACAAAGCCATCTTACCAGGCTAAGTATAGTGGTTGGGGGATACTCATGATTACCATGATCTCCACAACCCTGCAAGCCATAATCTTTTCTGCCACTCTTGATTATGCACTTTACTTCTGATAGATCTCTGTATTTTCTCAATCTAAACTCAACTTTCAAGGGTGGGTAAAGTTGGTTCTTCTTGTGTGGTGCAAACTTCTCTACCCAAGGACAACAGTGATAGTTTCTGTTAGTCCTAGCATAATACTTAGGAGGTTTGCATTACTCATCTTGGAAACTAGTGATAAATTTCCTTACATATTTGCATTATTTCATGTGTGGTTTCAAGTATACTAGTGTGTTTCTTGAGGGGAAAGAGTGGATATATACTACTTAATATTGCCTGTAAAACCAGAAACATATTAGATACTACTGCACATTCACTTAATTAAATCAAAATTATATTCTTCTTCTATTTAAACTCTTATAATTTCGTAAGTTTAGGAATCATCTCAGTGATCTTGGGAAAAATATGCTTCATAGAAATTCACTAATATAGAGCAAGGAAAAATTTTAAAATATTTTTACATTAGGTTTATTTCAAAGTTAGAGTATAATTAAAAGTATAAAATTTCATGAAAACTGTGTGTTTGATATATACAGATGTTAGTTGTACATTGGAAAATTATATTTGAGACCTTGGTCTTTTGGTTGTCAGAATTAGTTGAGTAGTACTAAGGAAAACTGGCATTCATGTTCAAATCTTAAAACCCTAGGATCCTGGGAGTGGTCATAATTCAGGAATGTATCATGGAGCTGTCTTCTGGGTTAACCTTTTTGGAGCATTGGCCACCACTTCTGTCCTTAAAACCCTCAACTTGAAATCAGAGATGGGCAAAGTCAAGCAAACAAGGCACAGGTTAATACAGAAAGGCTAATGGTAAACATGCAAAGGCAGCAGGCTTCAGTGCAGGCCGCTGGAGGGCTTCCCTTCAGAGACCCATGACCACTTGAGCTGGAAATTTGATGAGGAAGATACTCCCTAAGTGGCCTCGCCTCCTGGAACCTCAGATGAAAGTGTGGTAGAGTTCAGGCAGAGGTGATAGGAGACTACAGGACAAGGAAAGCATGACTGCTTACTTGTGTGTCACCTGAAAGAGCACATGTCTAAGATAGGAAAATGAAGCATATGTGAATGATTTCTTGAGTCTATATGGGAGACTCGATAACTGGAAAGTTGACACAAAGCACTATTTTGTCTAGTTTGGTAGAAGATGACAGTGTGAGCTGACTTTCATTTGTACTATTCTCTTTAGAATTAGGGGACAGATGATGAGCAACTAGAATGTAGAATAAAATAATTACTTAGTTCTATGTAAAGCAATAAAGCTTATTGTACATAATATGCAAAAATATTCCATGTGGTAGACTTTTCTAATTGTAGGCAAGCACTGAGCCTAGGAACTCATGTGGCTCAGGTTGCAGGGGTGACTTCTCAGTTGCCACTCAGACTACCTGGAAGGGGATTTCTGAGGACTGACTGTGAAAGGGCCCAGAATTGGTAGGGCTGCTGTTGCGCACTTGCAGGGAGTGGTATGTACTACACAAGGGTTGCCATATGGTGTTCTGCCAGACATTTCATGTGCGATCTTCAAACTTTTTATTCACCCTTTGCCTTTCAATTTATTTTGAGAAAATTGAGACCTGAGAAGGTTAAGAAAATTAGTGTAGTTATACAGCAAGTAGCATCTTCATTGGGAGTATACCAAATTCTTCATACCTGATTAAATACCTCTTTCTTTTCTTCAGAGAAAACAAAATGGAAAAGTAAAACCAAACAATCCAAAATACTGCAAGTTATATTTTTCAAATAAATTCAGTCCTTTGTTCATGTTACCTTCAACTTCATAATTTGCCCCTTCGAGGCATCTGCTTATTTCATTTTTAGATTTAATAACATAAATAAGTGATAAAAATAGCTCAATGATTATAGTCATTTAAGTTAAACCAGTTATAATTTAAATGATATATTATTATATGACAAAAATAAATATGCATTAAAAAATCCTAATTTTACCTGTAGATAATACTTTCCACATATATTTATAGAGCAGCCATGCCACTATCTTCTCAATTTTAAGCATAGTGACAGGATTCTAATAGAAATTAGAATTTGCCAGGCAACATTGAATTGGAAATGCCTTCATTCAAAATTTCCTACAAATGATCTTTAGAAATGCATTTTGAATTTCATTCTAGTGAAGCCAACTTAAAGTGAATCTTAATGGCCTAGAAAAAAATAGATTTTTGAATTGATTTTCCCATAAAATATGCAAAGCCCTGTTTTTAAATAGATTTCTCTGCAATATTGTGCCTTTTCTCTGTTTAGGAATGAATTTGTCTAAACTATTTCTTTTCCAGATTTTACTCAGGTTGTATGTGAATTAATTTCTTTAAATTTACAAAGTGTGTGGAAAGTCTAGGGGAAGTCCAGATTCCGGATCCTGTGGACTTCAAGCCAGCAGTAGCTACATTTGTCGGTAGCTGTTCTCAAAGATTATGTGTACCTTTTAATGTATTTGTTTTCCAGCTTCATTTGTCAGAATCATTTACAAAGCAGAGCACCATTTATAGAAGTCCCCCAACCCCAACTCTACATGGCCACCGGACAGACTGTAGATACCAAATGACATCTCTGCAAGGCATTTCTCTACATCTTTCTCTTTCACTTGCTTCTTGTTAGCTACAAAGGTACATACTGTGCCAAGCCCTAAGCTGGTTTCAACTGCTATTTATTTAGATTGTGTGAACTGGAGCTGAACTTGAACCCAATTAATAGCAACTGAACTTGAACAAACTGATATGAAATCATTACAGGCTCAGTTCCCTGGTCCATTATCCCTGAAGAGATCATCCGACAGCACTCCAGGTGCCTTTTCTATGCCAAATCTTGGTGCAATGCCCAATCAGAATGTGTCAGGGGATTAGAAGTTGGGTTGCATTGGAGTTAGCTCATTACCACGTTTGTGATCGTTTTCACAAAGAGAAGAGGTGGTGATCCCACTGGGCGAGATTGCAGCGAAGGCTTTGTTTTCAACACCATCTGGCACATGGTTGGCACTCATTAACACAGCACAGTGTCGATTAAAATAATAATTGTACACGATAGCAGTGCTGCTTAGATAGGTCCTCTCCTTTGGCCTCTCAGCAAACTAAATTGAAGCAAGAAAGCCTGAGAAGTTGCCTGTGATAACTGGACTGTTACCTTCCACAAATCAACTACTTTATTTTTGTTTTCTCATTCATTTTTAATGGATTTTTTACTATTTTTATTTCTGCTAAGAGAATCATGAACCCAGTCCTGTTTCTGCTAAAAAGACTCTAGTAATGGAAGTCCACACATCCATAAACTTCCTTGTCAAGTACTATAGTCAAAAAATACTTGGCTAAAAGGAAATTATATGATATTGCTTCTTCTGCAGTTTGAATTAAATAAAATTATAGGGTGTAGACTTCCCTCCTTTAAAAGATGCATTAGTGGATTCAAGAATTCAAGTAGTTAGATTAGACTACACTTTCTTTTCTTATGAAAACACACATGCATTTACAGTACCTTGTCTAGGACTCTGGCCCAGCAACATTTACTTTTGTGTAGTCTGCAGAGTGTCTTTAGAAAGTGACCCTATATGTGGCAGAGGACTATGGGTTGGGTATGGGTTTCTCACTAGATGTGATGATGGAGGGAAGAGTAAAATCGACATTTGTCCAGGTTTGTTGATCAATTCTTTCTGATAAAATACTAGAATTTACTTTATTATCATGTGAGAAACTATTGTTTTGTACTGGTAATTGAACTTAAGACCTACAGGTGTTATCAAACAGGTGCTATGCCTCTGAGCTATATCTCTGGCCCTGGAAACTATTTGATGTGTGTAAATTTTCCTATAGTTATATAATGTATTCATTATAATAGGCTATGAAGCATATTATATGATTCAAAACAGATTTTGCATATCTTACACCACAAAAATTCATTGTATGTTTCAGACCTATAGCTAGGTGTTAGGAGTAATCATTCTGGCGCTTTATCCAATTGTGAAACCATATATATATATATATATCATGTCCTCCAGAAACTCAGTGATTTGTGTCCTGTGATGCTGAGTTTAACCAAGGCTTATTTTAGTCTATTTGCCATTAGGTATGTGGAAAAGCCTTTAAAAACTGGCTTTCTGCATCAGTGTTTAAATATCATTCATTCCACCAAGAGAAGTTGACAGACATTTTAGATGCCAAAGAAAGATTAAATGCATTCAGTTTAACTAGCAGTGCTAAAAGGGCTGCATCTTTGTATTGTTGTTGTTTATCTTTTCTCCAGCAGTGGAATATTGAGCTTCCCCAGGCTATGATTCAGGTATTAATGCTGAGTGGAGGTCAGGCAAGAGTGTGTTCAGTCTGCAGCACTTAGATAGTAAAGGCAAACTGCTCACAGCTATTAGTCAGGAGTTTCTGTATGCCAGAGATTTCATGCTTGTGGCTTGTAATCAGGGTGATTCACAGCCACTGCTACAAGGATTGCTGTGGCTGTTTTCCTTTTGGCTGTTGTCACTGCCAAAAATGTCAGCCTTTTTGATACAGACCTGCCCTGTGACACATGCACAGCAGCCGTTGGTCATGCTAAGAGGCTCCTTGCAAACATCATGGACAAATTTTATTATCTTAGAGGAGTCATCTCTTATAATAAGTCCTTAAAGAATATATTGAAATGAATGTGGGGTTTTTGCCCTGTTTGGTTTTTTGTTTATTTGTTTGTTTTGTTTTATTTTCTTAATTGTTACTCTAGGACTGATGACACATTTTTTGCAGAGTTCTGCCTTAGCATGTGTGATTTTTCCAATTCCCTGCTTTGATTAAACAGTGAGCACATTTGAGAATCAGAAAGGAGATGTAATGGTGTTCAGTTTTTTGTAACCTTGTAACTGATCCCCCATCTGGATTCCTGCTGACCAGACATGCAAAAAGCCACAAGTCTCTGGGGTTTAATATCAGCCCGCTTTTGAAGTCCAAAAGTAACACCTGTTCCATGTTTCCATTCCGACTATATCTGTAGTCTCCTGGTCCAATGCAATTTGCACTTTGTACCTGACCATATAAGTTCAGCCAGCAATTTGTATTGCAGATTGGTTAGCTAATTCCAGGTGTCTCATTTCAGACCTACAGGCATTCACTGAACCAGTGCTCCACCTGCACCTGCCTCAACTTCCTCTACCTTTGTTGAACATGTAAACAGGTCTCAGTGTGCTACTGTGTGGGCATACAACAGTGAGAAGACGGAACTTTTGTTCTCAGGAGCTTCCCTTTGAGCTGTTAGAAATCGTATGTGTAAATAGATGTACAAGATTATGTCCAGTGGTAACATTTCAGTGAAGAAAATACAACAGGATAGAGGATGGAGAGTCACTAGAAGATGCCTACTCAGAGAGGCAATGGAATGGTAAAATACCATCCTAAATGGAAGGAATTAGCTATTCCAAAGGAGAAAAGGCACCCTGAGTGAACTTGTGAAGATAAAGATCCGGAGAGAAACGAAGGTAGTTGCAGTGGATTGAAGAAGGAAGAGGGGAGCGAAAGGGTGGAGAAATAAGGCCAAATATACAGGTTCTTTTTAAAATTTTATTTTAAATACTTGATTAACAAATACAAGCACATATATTTTAGTTATATCATGATATGATATATTTTTACTGATCACAACAGAAAGAATTATTATACCTATTACCACCAATATGTAATGTGAGGGGTGAGAATATTAGAATCATATCTTACCAAATTTTAAATGAATGATACAACATTACTGACTGTAGTCACTATGTCTACATATGATTTCCCAAATTTATTCATATTATAACTGAAAATTCATACTTCTTATTCAACCTCTGTCTCCCATACTATCTCATCCCTAGCGATCAGCACCATAAGTTTTGCTTCTGTGATTTTGATTTCTTTAGATTATCATTCATGTGAGCTCAGACAGTATTTGTTTTTCCTTTTCTGGCTTAGTTCACTTAGAATACTCTGCTCTGGATTGATCTATGTTGTTACAAATGGCAGGATTTCATTCTTTTTGTGGCTGTGTTTGTGTGTGGTGTGTGTGTGTGTGTGTGTGTGTGTGTGTGTGTGTGTGTGTGAAGTTCTCTCCAGCAGTGAATACTTAGGATGTTCCCACATCATGGTTATGCTATGAATATAATTTCCACATTTTTAATTTTGTTGAGGCATTTCTATACTATTTTCTATAACACGTATCAATTTACAAAGTGTTGCACTGATGAGTCCCTTTGTTTTGTTTTGTTGTTTGCTTGTTTGTTTTTGGCAGAATGGGGGATTGAACTCAGCCCCTTCAGCTTGCCAGGGAAGTGTTTACTCCACTGAGCCATCTCCCTGGCCCACAAAAAGTTCAGAAGGGGTTTTTTGTGTGTTGTTGTTGTTGATGATGACTCAGGATACCTTCAGGGCATTTCTGGTATGGTTTGAGGATCTGGGAATGGAACCACAGCAACCTCAGCCTGACT
This sequence comes from Ctenomys sociabilis, assembly GCA_004027165.1. Taxonomy (NCBI): domain Eukaryota; kingdom Metazoa; phylum Chordata; class Mammalia; order Rodentia; family Ctenomyidae; genus Ctenomys; species Ctenomys sociabilis. Next base: position 83,130 of record PVKA01001732.1, read on the forward strand.
GCACTGTGTAAGCAGTCACTTAAACAGCTGTGCTAAAGGGCAGGCTTCCTGGTGAGTCCCTTTTTATACTACAGATTTTAACAATTTTTTTTCTGATTTCCACAGCAGCTGCAAGAGTTTGCACTCCATCCAACAGTGGAGGAGTATTCTGTTTCCTCACATCCTCTCCAGCACTTAGTGATTTTTTTGATGATAGCTCTTCTTATGGGGGTGAGAGGAAATCTCAGAGTTTTTTAATTTTCATGTCTTAAATGACCAGTGCTGTTGAACATTTTTTCATGTACTTATTTACTGTTTGTATTTCTTCATTTAGAAAGCTTATATTCTAAGATGCCTGTTTTTAGATTAGGCCTTTAACTTTGGGAGATCTGATTTTTATTAGTTTTTTATATGCTCTCCGTTGGTGATCTTTTGCCTGAGAAACAGCTGTAAAACACTTCTTTTTAAAACATTGTGAGTTTTCATTCTGTTGGTGGTTTCTTTTGCAGTGAAAAAGAAATCTTTTAAGTAAGATGATATCCTAGTTATTGTGACAGTTCATGTGTAATTGGAGTTTCATTCATAAACATTTTGCCTATATCAGTGTCTTTAAGAGTTTAACCTATTCTGTCTTCCAGGAGATTTAATATTTCTGTTTTATTATTCAGATCTTTGTTCCATTTGGAATTTGGTTTAGTGCATGGTGAAAGATATGATTGGGGGCCAGCCAAATAGCTCAAAGGACTAGCGTGCCTGCTTAGGCAGGTGCAGGGATCAGGGTTCAATCCCTGGTGTTCCGTGCCAGCCCTACCCCTGGGGCCCACTGAGCCTGGGATTGAGACTGGGTATGGTGGTGTGCACCTATAGTTTCATCACTTGGGAGGCTGGAAACAGGAAGATCACTATGAGTCCGATCTGTGTAGTGAGAACTTATAGACCCTGTGTTGCAGAGCCAGTTGTTCCCACCATTTACTAAAGATGGTATCTTTCTCCTAGTAAATATATATGGCACAGTCATCAAAGATAAGGGCTGAGAATTCTACATTGTTTCTACATCTTGTAATCTGTTCTACTGAGCTTTGAGGCTGGTTTTTTATTTGTTGTTTTTTCTAGTACCATGCTGTTTTATCACAGTAGCTTTATAGTGTAATTTCAAGTCAGAGATTGTGATTGTCCCCTGCTTTGCCTTTTTTGCCCAGAATTGCCTTTGGTATTTTAGGTCTCTCCTCACTCCAAGTGAATTTTAGGATTGTTTCTCTTACTCTCTGCCATTGGCTTTTCACTGAAATTTCATTAAGTCTGTGTAACAGTTTTGGAAGTGTGCCCATTTTCCCTGTATTAATCCTTCCTACTCAAGAACAAGTTATATCTTTCCATCTTTTGATGTTCTCTTCTATCTCCCCAGTACTTCAATTTTCAGAGTACTATAATTTTCAAGGTAGAGATTTTTTACATTACATTTTTTACCTTTGTTAGATTGGTTCCTAGGTGTTTCATTATTTTGGATATTATTATGATAGGAGTTTTTTTCTCTAATTTCTCTTTCAATGAGTTTGTTATTTGTTATCTATTTTTGAGTGTTGACTTTGTATCTAGCTACAATACTGAATTTGCTTATTAAATATAGTAGCATTATAGTAGACTTTGGGGGGTCTTCTATGTAGGGTATCACATCATATGCCAATAATGATAATTTAAATTCTTTATTTCCTTTTATTACTCCTTTTATTTCATTCTTTTGTCTAATTGGTCTGGCTAAAATTTCCAGGATTATGTTGAATAAGAGGAGACAGTGGACATCTTTGTCCTGTTTCTGATTTTAGAGAGCAGAAATTCAGTATTTTCCTTTTATTATGATGTTATCTATCCACTTGTTATGGAGGTCTTTTATCAGTTTGAGATAAAAGCCATCTATTCCAGTTTCTGTAGAGCTTTTATCATCAGTGGGTGATAGACTTTGTCCAGAGTTTTTCTGCACCTATTGAGATGGTCATATGCTTTTTGTTCTGTTAATATGTGTTACAATTTGTTGATTTAGGTCTGTTGAACAGTCTCTGAATACCTAGGATGAATTCTTCTTGGTCATGGTATATATACACTTCTTCATGATTTCTTAGATTGTGTTATCTAGTTTCTTACTGAGGATTTTTGCACCTGTGTTCATTAGGGAGATCAGCCCACAGTTCTTTCTTTGGTCTTTCTCTGGTTTTCTTATCTTGATAATACTTGCTTCCAGGAAAGAATTTGGGAGTATTGCCCCCCTCAATTTCATTAAAAATTTTGAGAAGTAGTGGTGTTAGATCTTCTCTAAATTTCTTGTAGTATTCAGGAGTGAATCATCAGTGCCTAGGCTTTTCTTTGTACATTTTTAATTACATCTTTGATATCATTTATTGATACTGGCTTATGTAGGATTTTTATATCTTAATTCAGCTTTATATGTAGGAATGTGTCCATTTCATATGCACTTTCCATCTTATTAGGATACTAGTTCTTAAAGTGGGTATGGATGATCTGGATTTCTATGGGTTTTAATGTGATTTTACCCTTTTCATTATTAATTTTGTGGATTTAAGTCATTTCTTTTTTTTTGATACATTTGGATAAGTTTATTACATTTAAGCTCTCAAAAAACCAATGCTTCAATTCATTGATTCTTTTTGTTTTTTCTTAGACATGGGTAAGTTAATTTCTGCACTGATCTTTATAATTTCAGCCCTATATGAGCTTTATATTAATTGTCCTCATGTTTTTCTAGAAATTTAAAGTTTACCATTAAGTTGCCTGTTTGTGCTTTCTGTTTTCCTCATATGTATATTCAGTGCTATAAATTCCCCTCTTCAGACTGCTTTTATCATGTCCCATATATTCTGGTATATTGTATCATGATTATCATTTAATTGGAGAAACTTCTCTAATTTATTCTGTTACCCATTGGTTGTTTAGGAGAATGTTATTTAATTTCCATGTATTTATAAAATTCTTGTGGTTTCTTTTTTCGTTGATACCAATTTAATTGCACAATAGACTATGAATTTCCTTTTGAATTAAATGTGTTTCTTGTATGCAACATATTATTGGATCTTGATTCTTGATCCATTCTGCTATTCTTTTTAGTGGTATAGTGAGACCATGAACACTAATTGTTATAATTTATATGTATTTTATCATATTATTTTCCTATTGCTTGTTCCTCATCTTTTTTTCTCCCTCTTTTTAATTGTTTACCTTACCTAAGGGTTTTCTTCTTTTCGGGTTCATGGAGTTGTAGCCCTTGTTATCTCTTTATAGAATGTCCTTCAGTTTAAAGTGCTGGTTTGATGGTCATAAATTTGCTCAGATGTTTCTTGTCATGAAGGCATTTCATTTGTCCATCAGTTTTGAAAGATAGTTTTGTGGGACAAATCAATCTGGGTTGAGAAGTTTTTTTCCTTTAGAGCTTGAAATACTTCACTTCAAGCTGTTCTTGACTTGGTTTGTGCTAAGAAGTCAGCTGTGATTTTAATGGACTTTCCTTCATATGTGATTCATTTCTTTTCCCTAACAGCTTTTAAGGTTCTATTTTGTGTGTGGAATTTCTGGTATGTTTACTATGATATACTTGGCTGTAGATTTTTTGCTGTTGTTCATGGATAATTGGACTTTCTGTATGCCTCTCTTACTTTCTGTGTAAATTATTCCTGCTACCAGGGAAGTTTTTTACTGGGGTGTCTATGAACATTGTTATAAATATAATTTGTGCTATCTCCTGCTTTTTCATTGATGCCTATCAATCTTTGCCTCATCTAATAGCTGCTGAATGGATTTCTTATAGCCCCTTGCTATTTTGAGAAATCTTTCTTTTCATGATCACTAACTACAAGCTTATCTTCTATATTTGAGATCCTATCCTTGGTTTGTTCCATTGTGGAAACTTTCAGTGAAAATTTTATTGTCCTAGATACTTGCTTGAATCTGCCTTGTGGATTCTACTTCTTTCCTTTGCTGAGCATTCATGGCTTCCATAATTTTCTTAAGCTCCTCTATTTATTTCTATATATGCTCTGGAGCCACTGGACATAGTTTTTAATCCTTGAAGTTATTTGAGAGATTATTTTGCATTTGATTTTTTTTTTCTAGAGCCTCATTCTTTTGATTTGCTGTTACCAATTGAGGGAAGCAAATTTGGTAGCATTTGGATTGTTCCACCTCATTGATGTGTGGGTTTGCCTTTGGTGAACTAGATGTCTGTCACTGCATCTTGTTTCAGTTTCTTCTCCTTTTCTTTTTTCAGTTAAATTGCATGGATGATGCTGTTAAACTGCCTATGGTGAGTTGCTTTATTGCTAGTATTATAACTCTTAAGAAATTAATACTTCTCTGATGTATGTTCTAGGTATAGCTAGTTTCTGGTTTTAAGTCTGTTGCAAGAACTTACCTCTTCAGTTTGTGAGGATGAGAAGTTTCTGCCTTTTTGACCAACTCCTGATTTTATGGCACTCTGCCACAATATTTTCTATGACCCTCACTCAGTCTCTGTCTTGGATTACCAGGAGGAATAGTTATTCAGAAAAATTATATCACATTTGGCTAAAATTTTACCATCAGCAATGACAATATCATTAAACATAGCCTCGAAAATGACATACTGAGCTAACCATTAATTTGTACCCTTTAACCATATGACCTGGAATTGTGATTATGTAACAGAATTTAAACTAAAGCAGAAAATTACATGCACTATGTAAGTCCTTCATATGTCAATTTTACCCTCAGGGGTTAAAATTTAAAACAGGCTAAGAAGAAAATGGAGAAGCAGAAGAAGAGGAAGAGATTAAAATTAAGGCTAGAGGACAACGGCAGATCGCATTAACTGAGAAGTTGGTACAGAAGACTAAAGGGAAAGTGAGAAGGAAGACATAAAAAGAACAGAACAGAATGGAATGGAACAGAACAGAGCTGAATAGAAACAAAAACAAAGATGCTAGTAAGCACAATAAAACTCATAAAAAGATACACAGATGAAAGACAAAAAATAACAGTACCACCACCACCACAAGAAACAAATGGCAAAGAGAAAAAGTTCACTTCCGGGCATGTATCTGGTGTCACTAATAGGCAGCCTGTCATGACAGAGTCCTAATCACGATTGATTTATCCCAGCAAGCTAGCAATAGTTTTTAGGAGGGTAGTGGATAATCTCAGAGGGACTACACTTTTTGGCCAAGATCAGACTCATTCTGTTTGCAGCCAGCAGAACACCTTCTGTGGACCTGAGCCCAGCTGAGAGCCACTATATGGAGCCACAGCTGTCTTTTTTTTTTTTTTTTCATTTTATATTTTTTTTATTTTTGTTTTATTGAAGTACAAATATCACTGAGACAGTTTTACGATACCTTGACAAGATTTGATAAATTAATACATTGCAAACTGTTTTCATAATGTTTTGGTATCATAGAAGGTAAATACATAATATTATACTTAAAGACATTACTATACCATATGTCTCTTATCAGTAAATTAAGAGACTGTAGCTATTTGCATATCTTATTTTTTATACCTGAATTACATCAAAGATTCAATAATTAATACTTTCTACCTTGTGGTTTTTGTTTTTTTTTTTTTTCTTAGTGGTTGTCCATAGCACTAGAAGCCTACATAATATCCTGTCCAATCACCATTGGTGAAAATTTTGCCTCATAGAATTATGTAGAAGCACAGCGTTATCTATCCCAACTGTACTGTCCATACACACACATCATGATTCTTCCTTTCTGTACCCCTTCCTTTCTCTACACCTGTCAAAGATGGGCACTCCATTGTCATTCAACTAACTTAGATGCTTGAACTCGACAACACAATCCAATACAGTCCAGCATTCCAGAACAATAGTGAGTTATTCGAAGAAGTTGTCGACCATAGCCATTTACAGCTCAACTTATTATTATGGCTCCATGATGTATACTTCATTTTTATACTTTTCTGCTTAATGGTTAAGACCTAGATAGAGCAAGACTTATATACCAACACATGTACTTTATGTTTTTTATGAGGTCAGTGAAGTCCCCTCAGGGTTTATCTTGTAGTCCTGTATATTATTCTGTAGATCCTTTGTCTGTGTCATCCTTGTGGATGAGTCACGGCCAATGCTTGACCAGTTTGCTCTCTGTGAGAGCCTGAGAGAAAGTTTTCTCTCCATGTGACTCTCCCCAGGCACACTATAGAACTTCGATCTCTTTTCTCTGTGGCTCCATAATCTCCTTGTTCTGAAAATTTGGAGCTCGACTGAGTTTCGTGATGTTGCAGTACAGGTTCTCCTATGTCCTGAGTCTTCGCTGACCTTAAAAGGCTAGAGCCAAAATGTTGGCTGGCCCTGTGGCTCTTCTGTTTCTCCAACTCTGATCTGTGAACTTAGGTTGTTAACCATCCAGAAGAAAAGCTGATTAGTATCCTGCAGCATATGCCATTCACTTTGCCTTATTGGACTCAATTGATTTTAGTTGTTGTTGTACGTTTCCTTTGTATTTCTGCTTTTCGCTTCTTATACTAGGGAGACTAAACAATATTTACACAAGTGTGTCTGGTTTATTTCACTTACGAGTATATGTTCAAGTGGCATACACTTCAATATAAATGCTTCAAGTTTATCATTCTTTATAGCTGAGTAATACTCCATTATATAGAAATACCACATCTTTTTCAACCATTCTTCTTGTGGTGGACATCTTGATTGTTTCCAAGATTTTGATATCACAAATTGTGCTGCTATAAACATAGGTACACATATATCACTATGATACAATGTTTTCAGTTCCTTTGTGAAAATTCCCAGTAGGGAGATAGCCGGCTTGAATGGGATTTCTAGTCCTACTCTTTTGAGAAGTCTCCACACTGACCTCCACAATGGTTGTACCAGTCTACATTCCCACCAGCAGTGGAGAAGTGTTCCCTTTTCTCCACAACCTCTCCAACATCTTTTGTTGGTTGATTTCCTTATGATAGCCATTCGTTCTGGAGTGAGACGGTATCTCAGTGTTGTTTTTATTTGCACTTCACAGATGGCTAGTGATGTGGAGCATTTTTTCATATATTTATTCGCTTCTTTAATTTCGTCCTCTGAGAAGTGTGTATTCATCTCAGATGCCCATTTCTGAATTGGGTCTTTAAATTTGAGGGCCCTGTTATACTTTAGTTCTTTATATATTCTAGACAGTAGACCTCTGTCTGATTGCTTATTAGTTAGGATTTTTTCAAAATTTGTGGGTTGTCTTTTCACTCTGTTGACAATTTCTTTTGACACGCAGAAGCTCCTTAAGAAGAGTTGACCCCAGTTGTTGATTCTTTCAAGTGCTTCACATGCGAATATATGTTTGTTCATGAACTCTTTACCTACCCCTATGTCTTCAAGGGTTCCTCCTACTTTCTCTTCCAGGAGATTGAGTGTTTCTGTTTTAATGTTTAGATCTTTAATCCATTTTGACTTTAACTTAGTGCATGTCGATAGAGCTGGGTCAAGTTTTAGTTTTCGGCATGTAGAAAGCCATGATTTCTAGCACCATTTGTTAAAGAGGCCACAACTATCTTGAGTTCTAAGCTCAGTGGGCCTCTAGGATGGCTCCTCACTAATCCGTCTTCCATGGGACAGCTGAGCCCTCGGCACTCATTGACAGTTTATGCAGTCCTTCACATCCCTTGGTCCCCTCCACTGCTATGTCTTTCCATGAACATCTCTGTAGTCACCAGAAGCTACCATGTGTCCACAGGTTTGAGTCTCTCCTTTCCTGCAGTGAGTCTTGCCTGAGGGAGATGTTGCTACCTCCTTCTTCTTCCTTGAAATTCCTCACTTCACTTTATCTATGGGCTTTAGTTTACCCTTCAGATCTTTCCTGTTTCCTTGGCACTCTTCTTGTCTTCTGCAAGGTACTATATTCCAGTTTCTGATGACAACTGTCAAAGATGGTTTTTCTCTGCTGCTTTCCACTCTACCATCCTGCTGCTCCTCCATATTCAATACTGGCTAATGGAAAGCTCATCTGAAACTAAGTATCAAAGAAATGTAGCTCAACTTGATAAAGGATCAGCAATATTACAGCCGGGCATGGTGGCGCATGCCTGT
>PVKA01001732.1:91303-139113 GCA_004027165.1 Ctenomys sociabilis
AAAAAAAAAAAAAAAAAAAAAAAAAAAAAAAAAAAAAAAAAAAAAAAAAAAAAAAAAAAAAAAAAAAAAAAAAAAAAAAAAAAAAAAAAAAAAAAAAAAAAAAAAAAAAAAAAAAAAAAAAAAAAAAAAAAAAAAAAAAAAAAAGGATCAGCAATATCACACTTCAAGCCTCATTATTTTTAGTCTTAAAAAAACTGAAAGTTTTTATTTTAAGATACCTACTCTTACTACTTCTCTTTACCATAATATTATAGTAGAATTAATAGCCAAAGCAATTTGATAAGAAAAACTAATAAAATAATTCCAAAGACTAAAGGAAAAATAAAAAAGAAATAAGATAATTCCAAAGTGGGAAGCAAGAAATTAAATAACCTGTTTGTATAATATTTATGTAGAAAACTGTATGTTTCTTCACCAAGAAATTCTTAGGATTAAAACAAATTCAGTAAGTTTTCAGGATAGAAAAATGAGGTGTGTTTGTATGTGCTAAAAATGAACTATCTGAAAAAAAGAAAAGAACACAATTTAATTCACAAAATCTTCCAAACAAACAAAAATTCTTAGGAATAGATAATATAAAATTATTTTCCAGTAGAGTTGGTTTTATTCAAATGAAAATATTCAGAAACAACACCTTGACACAGTAAAATGCTAAAGTTACATTTTTATTATGTCTTTTTGTTTTATGCATAATCTCTGCTGCTAGAGTTTTGGCCATATCACACTGCTGCCTCATGACTTCAGAATTAGCTTTAAAATTATTTGTGAATAATATATGTGCATGACTTTGATTATTTTGCTCTAAGATACAGACCAGTTTTAAGTATCAAAACATTTCTCTGTACACCATCATTTACCATTATTCATAGTCCCTTTGTCCTAGAAGAACCATTTTTCATATCCAGTGAACAAATACTAATTCATATCTCTAAAGAATGTCTGAATTTGGTACCTAGTACTTCCTGGTGTTGTAAGTGTCTTTCTTCTATGAGTTTAGAAATCTTCTAGGTAATCCTTTGTCTTATTCATCGAAGTTTTCCCCAGACTCTATATTAGTGCCTTAAACTTAATCAAGGAGGATAACTGGGTGAATGGATAATGGATGATATGTGAATACTTACATAGATGTCAACTATCCTGAGGGGCTCTCTCTAACAACTATCAATCTTCTTCCTGTTCCTAGCACTTTGCAATAACTGTCTTGCTGTCTTAGGGACATTGTATTCTCAATTATGGTGTACAAATTGATCTCTTTAGAGCCCTTAAAGAATCCTGTGTTTTAGTAATGATAACAAAGTGTTATTAAAGGTAGGAAGAGAATGAGGCTCTACAGAGTGAGATTGGGCCAAGAAAATGTAAGAAAAGAGCCACAGCCTGCAGCATGAGAGTAGTTGCCATGTAGGAGAACACAGTGGCCTAAAGATGACTTTGTTATGCAGATCACTGTTTGCCTAGTAATTAATACATTTCCTAGCACTTAACAAGTGTTTAATAAATATCTGGGTAAAATACATGTTTCCTAGGACATAAATCTCAAAAAAAAAAAAACAAAAACAAACCCTGAAAACTCATGGAAATGGATTATCAATCAGTCATGGGCTAAATGTGTTTACTTAAGCTGTAATACTGAAAGTTTCCAACTCTGTCACAGTTTTCAAGTGGATTGGAAGTATCCTTTAGCTTTAGAGCTTCTTTTCTGCAATTCTTTGACTGTAACTGAAGCCAGAAATAGATTTTTATATTGCAGGCTAGTATGTAAGTATTCTGTCAAGTAATGTCTGATCCCCTATGTCTCCATGGGTTAGAGTGCTAATCATAACCCTTAATTTTTTTGAGGATTCATGACTGATTTGTAACAGACTAAGACTAAGAAAACCCTGCTTTTGAGGGTCAAGAGATTTCCTTGTGTAAAATTCAGAGAAACCAGAATAGACCTTAATCTGGACCCCAGGGAGCAAACTGGCTATTTGTTGAAAATTTATACAAAGAACCAGGGGCCATATATGAACCAAAACAGAAACTGTCCTTAATTCAAAACAATTAAGTTTTGAATAAAGGGAAGATTTGTGATTTAGAATTGACTTATTGTCATGATGAAATGTTATTCAAGGTGGGTCCACCAGTCACTGAGTCTGTGATACGTATATACCACATTGTACATGTTTCAGGTAAATGTGTTCCTCCTTAAATTAAACTATGGGCCCAGTGAGATACAGGGAACTTAACATTTCATCTGCCAATATGTTGATATAAATATTGCTGTTAAGCATGCACAAATAGCAGAATTATTTCAGTCTTTTTATCTCTTTAAAACTAATTTAAATCTGAACATTAAAAGACTGTTTGATACCATACGTTTGTTTTAGATAGGAAATGAAATCTATTCTAAACATAAGGGCTTATGAAATCTGTATCCTAAACATAAGAACTTATGAAATTAGAATATGGTAGGGAAAGCAATGATAAATTGTTCTATGACCACATAACCCTCCCATCTTTGTGATGTGGCTTTGTAGCCCTCTCATCCAGCAGAGAATTCTATTTTGCCAACCTGGATGAAATTCTATTTTGCCATCCTTGGTAAAATGTTATTGTGTGCTTTGTTCCAAATCCAGCATTTTCTGGGTAGTCTCTTTTTTTATTTGTGTGCATTGTAAGCCTTAGTCTGAAGCTGATGATTATTCTTGATGAAGACCACTTAAAACCTGCTTTTGGAAGTGATCAGAGGCTGTGGAGAAGGAGCATCACAAACCTTTTGTGAAAATATTTAGATAGAGTTTAATAGCACAAACAAAGGCTGTCATGAACTAGAAAGATATTTATCACACATCGCACTTAGCTGTAGACATGGAAGGAACAGAATAAAAGATGCAGCAATATCCCTGCCATCCCTAAATATTCATTGTTTTGAGGCCCATATACTTCCTCTCTGAAAGCAACTCTGTGTGTGTTCCAATCTTGACAGATAATACAATGAGATGACCTAGACAAGCACAGGGCAAAGATAGCTCTGATAGTATCCAGACTTTCATGTGTAGTTTGTAAGGGCAGTCGCTTCTTTTCCAAGCAGTTTTGTTTGAAAACAGCACTGCATATTGCTTTGCTTGCTCTGAAAAGATCTGAAAGATGAGATTATGATCCTTCATATCCAATTACAGGCTAGTTGTCTCAGGAACTAATTAACAAGCTCCAAAGCTGGCCTCTAGGGCTGGGGAGATAGCCTGACAAGTGCAAGGGCCTGAGTTTAATTCCCGGTTCTGAAAAAATAAAATAAAATAAAAGCTGGCCTCTTATGAGAACCCTCCATTAAATGTTTGTCATCAGTGGTAGGTCTATGTTATTAAACTTTGTTACTAATTTCCCTCTCTTCTTGATAGATTCCTCTCTGTTAGTTTGTGACTTCTTATCAATACTATTTTACAGTATTCTCTTATATAATAATTGAATTCAGTTATACATAAAAACTAACCAAGGGCTGGCGTTATAGCAGACTAAGTGCAAGGGCCAGTGTTTGATCCCTGGCACTGCATCCCACAGTGCCCCCCCCATACCTTGAGCTGGCCATGGAGTCTGGGCATGGTGGCACATGACTGTAATGCCAGCACTAGTGAGGCACAAATCAGGATTGAGCCAGGGAGATGGCTCAGTTGAAAAAGTGCTTCCCCAGCAAGCACAAGGACCTGAGTTCAATCCTCGCTTCCACCAAAAAAAAATCAGAAGTATCAGTACAAGTCTGAACTGCATAGTGAGACCCTGCACACACACACACACACACACACACACACACACACACACAAATAACTAACCTAGTATAGTGTAGTCCTTAGAAGTAGCATATTAGAAATATAATGAATTTATATATCAGCTAGATAAAAGCAGTTTATTGTCTTCAAGTTAGTGAGTACCTCATATTCTCACTGCATTTGATATATTTTGAGGACCTATAAAATTGATATAAACTTTGTTGTTCTGAGAATTCCTTTAAAGGTATCAAAGATCTCTAATCATTGGCTTTGTACTTACAACTGATAGAAACTCATTCATTTCTGTGACTCTCAAATATCCATTTGTGGAAAAATATTTTAAATCTTAACCAAATTTTATCTTCCTCAAACTTTAGCATCAATAGATAATTTTTGTTAGCCAGTTGGCATCTTCTTGAAGAATCATAGAAACACAATCTTCTTGTGTGCCTGTGGCTATTGTATTTTGGTGTACATTGAATTTGATGGCAAGAGTTACACAGAAAAATCATATGTCGATCTTTGCCTCACTTATGCCTCTGGGTGGATGTACCCGGCTAGGGTAATGTTCTCCAGCTTGTGTAATGGATCTCTTTAGTAAGAAGGCTTCAGCCATATGAAACATCTGGGTGGTCTTAAAAAGTACTTTCAAGTGGATTAAATTTCAGTTATCTAATTTGAGGTCAAGATGGCTTGGACAGCTGGACCAGTTCCATATCATGGACAAAATATAACCTCCTCCTACCAGATGTATGAGATAATAGGTACTTGAGGTTAAGGCTGAGCTTTGGATTCCAGGAGAAGGTATGGGTCAACAAATGAGGTTTCAAACCACAGTTGTAAATATTAGAAAAGTCTCCAAGCAGAAAATAGTTGAAGTTCCTCTGGCACTTCGGTTAAGTATTTCCCTGCCAAAAAGTCCAGGGACTGGCATTTTCAGAGTTGAGCTTCAGTTCACTGACCCTTGTTTGGTATTTGAAGTGCTATTAAATAGAAACTATGCCTTTCTCATCCATCAGAGGAAGAAAAGACCTCATAGGCTCATTCCTACTACACAAAGAATAGCATTTAAGCATACAATCAGTGGAGTAAAACCATCTTTTGAGTGTTCCTTAGAGATAACAGTGGTTCCATAACCTACCACTTCCTCCAGTTTTGCTAGGGATTTTCAGAAATCCAATAAAACTTAATGATCAAAGATTTCAAGTGCAACTGATAATACATACAGATTTGTACCCAGGATTGACTTGTGGATGTTTCTAATTTATCAAAAAAAGATTTAGTGATTTGAATTTAGTACTTTGATGCTGCTAGTAATTATTTGCAACTGGAACTTAATGGCCTTAAGGAATTGCTTATTTCTTTCTTTTTCTTCTATTAAAGACCTAGTGAAGTACTCTTTTTGAGGCTTCTCTCTACTCACGGGTACTATGTCCTAAAACTGAGACAAAAGAGAGGTTCCATAGCACTTGGTAGAGACTAGCATAATTACATTAATCAACCATCCCAAATGTGCTCCATACTGAATCTAACCATCATCCCCAGCCCACAGCTCCTCCGCTGGCCACATTGGGATTCAAGTTATATTTTTCACAGAGGAATTACTAAGAGAAACCACGGAGAAAAGATTTTCATACATTCATAATTTATAAATGTGCTTCTATAATGCATTTACCAGATCTTCAGCACTCAAGGGAGAAAAAAGATTGATTTGGAAGTTCAACTGATATTTGCTATTTGCATTTATGTTTTCTAGAAGTGTTTTTTAAATCAAATTTCTAAGTTTCCCCAATTACTTTCACCCCTTGTCACCTGGCTTATGCCTATCTTCTAGCTGAGGAAATCTTACCACAGTCCATTTACAGATGTCCATATCCTCCTCTATAGCTGTGACCCATCTGCTACTGTAAATATCTTTATTTGCACCCAGTATGTCATTTTTTGTATCTTTTTCATTTCAAACTTCTTTTTAAAATTCAGGCCTCCTAATTTTTTTTTTTTTTTTTGGCAGAACCAGGGATTGAACTCAGGCCCTTGCACTTGGCAGGCAAGTGCTTATTATACTACTGAGCTATCTCACCAGCCCTCCCAAATAATTCTTACAGGTTAAACTCAACTATTATCTACTAGCTGTTCTATGGATTATCATAAATTTTATGAATGCATGCAGATTAACCTCCTTGATACCTGTCTTCTAAGACTTGTAAACTGAGAAACTAGAAGGCCAACTGACAGGGAAACAGATCGCTTTGTGAACTGCAGTAATGGACAGGATTGCAATCACTGTTTTAGAGCTTCCACTAGATTTGTTTAGTGTTGGTGTTGATGTCACTTTTAGCCTTATTTATTGCACAGGTGATAACAAATGCAGCCTTGGTGTGAGTAGGGTTTGTTTTAAAATAGATGTTGATGCTAAAGAAAAAAGTGTTGAGTGAAGGGAAACAAAACTGATGGTAGCATTTTATTTACACATTGGGCGTAGGTACCCTTTCTGTGATGCAAAACAAAGTTTCCTTGTGTGCAGTGTTTCAATTCTAAATATTTCTGAATTCTAAGGTTGGTCATTGTGCCTATGGTTTTGTTTAGTTCTGCCAAACATCCTCCTCTGTTAACGCCCACTCTGCTAGGGAGCCTAAATAGTACACTAAGGCTTGTAACCTCAGCTGCAGTGCAGTACTGTCTCCCTCCTCATCAGATTCTTTCTCAGGTTCCCATGTGAGAACTATTTTGTTCTCAGTCTTAAATGCCTATATGTATTTATTTCTTTGTCATCCTCTAGCAACTCCTGGCTTTCATGAGCAACACCCTTGTGGTGCAGTGTGCTTATGGAAACCAGAGTACCTCAAAGTACCTGGCATATGTCAGGGATGCCTTAGGTCTGTGTTAAATGACTAAGTTAAAGCGAGACCACAGGGATACAACACAGGATGCAGTATGCTTAAAAAAGATACAGAAGCAGATTCACATTGTGTGGAATTTTAAAAGTATGCAATTTGGAGGAATTGCTATTTAAGAAAAGATAATTTAAAATGTAAAAGCATATATGTAAGTGAATTCTTATTTAAAATGAGAAAAAGCAAAAAATTATGTTTTAAAATATAATATAGTAGAAATGTCATAAAATATGAAAAAATATCTTATGAATGTATTAACACCTGAATATATCACTATGCATTTTTTTCTGTATCTTTTTTTGCTGCATATTCTTTTATCAGCTCTCTATCAGTAATAGCATTTTGAAGATTAAATAACAATTGAATTTCTTATCTAACCTGAGCAATCAATTTTTTTTTGACAGAACTAGGGATTGAACTCAGGCCCCTGTGCTTGCCAGGCAAGCGCCTATTCTATTGAGCTATCTCCCAAGCCCCCCAAAATAATTTTTTAAAACATGGTATTTGACATGTATCAATCTGGGGGGGCTTCATTTATATATACTTATAATCTGCGAGACTAATACATCCCATTATTTTGCTAATGTGGCAATTTTTATTTGATATTGCATTTTCAGGGATTTTTTTGATTAAGGAAGAACTTGTCATTTGTCAAGATGTCAACAAGACCTGAGTTGTGTGTGTGCTTATATTTCATATACCTAGGATGGGAGAAATTTCCCATAGACTAGCTTTTGGCTTCATACATTTCAAATCAGGCGGACCTTAGAGTGTCCATATACTTCTTTTCACTGGAAGCAGAAGAAGCACAGTCCCAGCTGAGTCCTGTTGGCTGCAGGTTTTACCCCATGTGTCACATAACTGGGTGAACTGGCACAGCTAGAGGAGAGGGTTCCTGTATCACTCACCAGATGGCTTGCAATAACTAGCGTCTGGGAACCACACAAAAATCACATACTTTATTCATACAAAAATTACTCTAAGCTTAGTTTACTCTCTAGCTGGTTCCAGAAATTCTCTTGATCACACTGTTATCACCCTACAGAAAGAAGAGTGTGATGGAAGGGACATTACAGGTAAAAGATATCAGGGGACTAATTTATGTAATTAAAAGATTTTGTATTGATAAGTTTTACAAAATCATATAATACCATTTCCAAAATGCCTCCAAGGACCTTAAAAGGGTCATGCAAGTGAGAACCTGAAGTTGCTCTTTTCCAGCATTGTGATGCATCTGCAACTGAATATTCCAAAATTTTGATTGTTTGAGATCATTGAGAATAGATCTTAAAAGAGGGAAAAGGCTATAATCAATTCATTATTGGTAATAATTAAAGGCTGAAGGATGCAGGGAATTTTTAGACAATGGCAGGTGGTCCTGTTTGTCATATAGAACATGACAAAGGAAAAATGCAGTTCAAGATGTAAATAGGCTGCCATGCTGGCCTCACCCCCAGGGCCCGCTTAGATGGCAATTGAGAATGGGAGTGGGTGGCATGTGCCTGTAGTCCCAGCTCTTGGGAAGCTGTAAATAGGTGAATCATTACAAGTCCCATCTAGTAGTGAGAACTTGAACACCCTGTAGACCCTTCCCTATAATACAAACAAAAAAGATGTAAATAGGGAGATAAGTTGGGAGGAAATACGGAGGCCTTTGCACATCAGAGTAAGGAATTAAAGGTCAGCATATACATGTTGAGCTCCTTCTCTTTATTTCTGACATTCAGCACACATTCTTTGGATTTACTTATTCATAAATCTTCATTTGTTTCTGTTAATATTTTATCTCATTTTTAAAGTATTTGTCTTTCAGAGAGCAGGATTTTTGCTCATACTGAGCAACCTCATCGTTGAGGTTGCTCATTGTTCTTACCATAATACCTGAGGCCAAGATATGTTATTAATTGATCTTAAGGAAAATCAGCAAATGAGAAGTATAAAACAGTTAAAATAATTTGGAAAATTATATATTTTTATACATCAAAGTAATAAACTGTGTACATTTCGGTATTTGAACAAGCCTGTACCCTCAGGGATGTGGCACAAATATACTTCAAACACCTTAAAAAAAAAAAAGTAGAGTCAGTTAACATTCCTGTTACTTGTTTTCATAACACTGACATCCCAACTTATGCAGTTTTGCAAGTACTGAATGAGACTTTAGTATGTGCTCATTTATATCCTTTGTGCAGTTAGTGACTTTTCTGTGAATTACTTGCATTTGTCCTATTGTGAATGGAGCAAGCATGATTTTTACAATCAAAAATGAAAGAAAAATGATGCTTGAAGTGAGTTAAAATAAACTTCCTTGCTCCATTTATAGCAATACAGGATGTCCTTTTCCTGAAGGAGTGATGTTTAAGACAAGTTCTTGGGCTGCTACAATTTGGCTTAGTTTTTCTTGTGTAGTTTCCCTGTCACAGCATCATAAAGCATGTTGCATCTGCTGCACTCATTCAGCCCACACACCAATGCAGGCGAGTTACTCTCGCAGCTAGAGTGACTTCCTCTTGGTACTTTACCATAGATTGTATGGCTTTTGATCTTATAAGCAGTATTTTTATGGGTCTCCTGGTTCCATTGCTGTGGAGTTTGTTATCAGTTGGAAAGTTCTATGTGCTGCCCATAAAAACCCATACAAAAAAGGAAATCTAGTTTTCTCCAAAAGCAAACAATGTACTAGCTACACCAGTCGTATTTTACTGAGGTATGAGAAGTGAGACAAGAGTACTGGCAAGGCGTGTGAATCATCTGTTAGAGAGCCTCCTTCCAGAAGCAAGATGCTGAGGGACTATGTGTTTAACACTTTCCTCTTAGATATTCAGTTCTTACCACTCCTTTTTCCTGCCTTTCTACCACAATCTTTCCCTCTACTGACTTCTTGCGATTAAAAGAATTGCCAAAGCTTTGAGGAGATGTCCTTTCTCTTGCTTTTGTACACTTAACCTTGTGGGCAGCAGGACCCAACAACGAAGAATTGTCAACTGGAAAAAGCCATAGCAGAAATAAAGCCCAAGGTACAGAGACCTAATTTCTGCAGATTTGAATTTCCTTACAAGCTGTATAAATCAGCACTAGTTCTTTGTAGCTCTGGAGTGAGACTTTCATGTGACTTCTCCATCTTGTTCATGTAGCCAATGAGGAAATGTTGGACCCACAGAGAAGTGCCTCCTTGGAGGGGACATGATCCCAGGCATGAATCTCTACCTATTGCCTTTTACACCATATTTCTGCAGTACACACCCACATTTTAGTGTGAGACTCATTCAACACTTTGATCAAGTTCCAGATTATTGAAAGGTATTGTCCTAGATACTAATTGGGAGTCTATTAAAAAATGTATTATGTGAAATAAAAATGCATGCTATTTTACTATATTGCTGATATTACCTGGCAGCATATATTTTTCATATTTCTTAAACTAAAAATTAAATTTTAACCATTGGTAATTCACTTATAGGTAACAATTTAAAGTTATCTTGATTTAGACTATTTTTTTCTAATACATCTTCATCCTAGTAGTGTGTCAACAGCATTGGGAAAAGTGTGTTTTGTTTTGTTTTTGTTTCTTAACTGCGTAGGCTGGGGAGAAGGCTCAGTAGAATAAGCACTTGCCTGGAAAGTGCAAGGGCCTGAGTTCAATCTGCAGTTCTGCCAAAAAAAAAGCATTTGTTTCTTAACTGCCCAAGTGTTTTGGTGATGTAATAACTCAATAGTGTATGGACGAAATTTCTTAGCACCAGAAAAAACAGAGGCTGAAAAGACCAGCCCATGTACTCTTTGCACATATACCTTTATCTTGTGGATCCCAGCTCCTTTCTTCCACCTTACCCCTTCTTTTTTTTTCAGGATTTTCTCTGTGGCTTGCTAACTGCTCATGATGCTACACACTTTTTTTCTGAGGACTCTGGGAGAATATGAAACCCTGTCTTTCTCACTTTTCAGCAGGAAGTACTCTTAATGATCAGTACAATTATTTCTCTTTTGTTTACTTCATGTGCTTTTCTGTACACCCTTTCTGGAAGCCAATGTAATTTCCAGTATTAATTTCATATTTACCTTTCTAAATTAACCCTATTGAAAATCTCATGTTTGGTTTCTCATACATATCAAGGCATTTTCAGTTTGAAGCATCATTCTAGCACACAGTGTGCTGAAGCCAAGATTTGTGTTTTCTCTGACACAAATCATGGCAGTTGCCAAAACATTCCTATTGCTCTTATCCCAGCAAGAAGTGAAAGAAAGGTTTTTGGTGTCTGTCTTAGGTTCCTTCTTGTTCGCATGGTATATAGTCATTTGGCAAATTCTCCCATGTCCTCCTTCAGCTCCTCTCTCTGTTGCTGCCCATGACAGGAGATGGCCTGCTCACTATCATGACAATCCCTTCCCGGGGTCTCAAGTCCCAGAAGCTCCTCCTTCTTAAAGACAGTCATGTTAGTATTTTTCCTGTGACCATACTGAGATTAAATGGCACTAATGCTGGGATGCAAAGCTTGCCTTCTGAGCTGGGCGTGGTGGTGCAGCACTCGGGAGGCTGAGGCAGGAGGATTGTTATGAGTTCGAGACCAGCCTGAGCTACAAAGTGAGCTTAAGGCCAGCCTGAACTGCATAGTGAGACTCTGTCTCAAAAAGACAAAAAAAAAAAAAAAAAAAAAAAAAAAAAAAGCTGGCCTTCTGGTTTTTCTCGGAAGGATCATTAACTATATTTAAATAAATAAGTCTCTCAGCTACTCACCATACCCTTTGCAACTTGTGTCTATGACTTTAGATGTGGGGATCTTGTTTAAAAATATTGTTTATTTCTGCCACCAGTACCATCATGTGTTATGATTCCTCAGCACTTAGGTTTCAGTCTCCGTGAGAGCCTGTCCTTCTAAGCCCCCAAACTTAATATTAAACATTGTCATCTTTAAACTAGCTAAACCAAACACATCCTTCAGATGTGGAGAAAGAAGTCACCCACATGTGTGTGTATAACAGAATCAGAAACGTGTTTGAGCAGAAAACACCTCATATTTCTGTTCCCTTTGTGTCTTGCATGACCCAAGGATGTACTAATTGGAACCTTTAATTAATTACTGAGGTGAAGGTAAAAAATTGATATGTGTTATATACATGTACTTGTTTCTCACAGTGAATGTAATCATTATGTGCTGCAAACATGTACAAACATAAATTAAGAAAAAGGAAATAAATTAGCTATGATGGCTAGAATGAAAAAAACTGCTGCCTTTCAAAATTCCTTCCTCAAACTAAATTAGGCCACCATTCTTGGCATTACCCTGATGACATTTAAAGTGGACTATGGATCAGGAACTGTACCACTTTGAATATCAGTTTTGCCATCATTAAAATAATGATTACTTGTGCACTGGAAGGTACGCTGTGGTTCACAGATGCCTAGGAGCTAACTCCTTTTCTTCTCTTTGAGGGTGTGACTAGATTAGCACTAATGGGCTCAAAGCCTGGGAGGACTTGGGGAAGCTAGCCTCTTCATCCAGGCATGTCCAGTGAGTGTGCGAGCTTTCCTTGACTGTGGCCTAAGTGCTGAGCACACATGAGTGGTAGTGCAGAAGGAAGGGAGTTTCATGTGGCCAGACCCATTCTTGTGAGGACACAGCCACCAGCAGCTCAGTCAGACACTCTTCTCATGCTCCAAGTAGCTCTTTGGCTTCCCTTTAGGCTCCTGTGCCTGGATAAATAAAATGACCCAATCCATGGTATGAGTCTTCATCCAGATTAGTGCTATAGTGACCCCCTTACACTAGTTACTTCCCTTTATGTTGTACTGAAATGGACTGAAATAATCCCTGAGCCCAGATTTTCCCATCTGTGAGATAAGGCAAGAGCAGATACTATAGCTGCTCATTCTAATGTCATTACAGTATGTCCTAGTACATAGTAAAATGTCAAATATTTAACTGTGTGGAAACATCTTGTAGTTATGCAGGACTTTATTCTTTAAAGCACCCAATACTTCTTATTTTATTTTAGTTTTGGTTCTAGTTGTTTGTAAATGATGATTCCAAAGGTTACTCTTGCTCCTTGGGCTGATATAAACACTTTTCATCTAAAATTTAAATATTTTCTCAAGTACCTAAATTCTGCTAATGGATTGTAGTTTTTACCATATTTGAATTCCTTTTGTGCTTCATCATTTTTTTCCTCTTAAAAGCTTTGGCTTCCAGAGGAAGGTTATAGCTAGCTTAGCATAGAATTAGATTTTATTCTTTTCCTTTACATATTATCTCATGAAAATTAATTTGATTTTTAGAACTCAGTTATTTCTGCAGATAATACTGTTCACAAAAAAAAAAAAAAAAAAACCAAGCCACTGTTTCTTCCATGATGGGGCAGAGGGTAAACCTCAGGCGTAAACCTCAGGCCTAAGGATTATGTACTGGACATTTCCCATGTGTGCCTTATGTTAAGACCATTTACTGTTAGTTTTATAATGTCTTGTCACTAGATTTTATCAAGTTAGACTGTCACGGGATAGTTGAAAGCCAGTAGCACAAAGCTAAAGACTCACACACTTAGTCTGTGTGATTGTTTTAATGTGTCCACTATATGGGTATTAATGGCTATTTTTGATGGTTAAGTTATAAAATCTTTCAATGTAGAAGTTCTCCCCCACCCAAATCCACCCCAGCAGAGTTCATGACAGTCCCTGAGCTCATGTCCCCCTTCTGTCTGTGAACTTTGCTAAGGAAATGTGATTTCTCCACTCTGATCTCAGTTTCATCTTCACTGCTTTTACTGCTCATCTGTTGTTGTACATCAGGTCATATTGCTCTTCGTCCTTCAGTTGTAACTCGGTCTCTTTCCAAAAGCCACCCTTAAAAAGGGGTGTCAGTTGAAAAAATAATTCAAGGAAGGGTTGTTAAAACTCTGTGAGACAGCAGTTCATATTTAAAGATACTCATTAATGATTCCAATATGGAGTGATTTGCACTTGCTATTGACACATTAAGAAAGCCAAAGAAAAATTGGAAGGGAACTCAGTGGAAGACTTTCAAATATAGAGTTAAAATATTAGAGAAGGGAGAACTTTTCTTGTTGAGCAGAGAGTATGTTTAGGAGAGATCTAACCATATCAAACTTTGTTTGTTTTTTATATTTATTGTATTTAGTTTTACTGATATATAAAGATACAAAGTTGTATATATGAAGGGGATACCAAGTAACTTTTTAAATGTTCTAAAAAGTTGATACATTGGTATGAAACTGAACTGTGTTCAGGGTGATACACTATAGTATTATGACATTTTAAAGTCATGCACAAACCTGAATACATGTTACTTTAAAAAGTCTTAAATAATTTAACATGTCGTTACTGAAACAGGAAATACAGACAGTATGACAAGTCTTAGGCAAGTATCCTTCAAGTTGAAGGAAAACTATGGTTGTGGCTTAGGGATATATTATTACCCCCAAAACAATCATGTTATACACGCTTTCAGAAAGAAAGGAAGGAAGGAAGACAGCTGAAAACACATAACTAGAACTATTGATCCCTTTACATTTATATTTCTGTGCTTCTAAAGCAACTTAATTTGAGAAGAAAAGGGCTTTAGTTTGAGTCCTTTGAGAAAGCAAGGACTGTCTTTTGTTTGTCTCCCCCTGATTTGAGACTATTGATTTACACTGTTCTGTTCTTGGAAATGCTTAGAAATAACCCAGAATTTTGTGGAACTCACTACATTTCCTTAAAGATTACATGTTGTGTTAGACTGACTTGTTTATTTCATCATACTGGTAACTCAGGTGCTTAATCAGAAAGAAGTTGATTTTTAATTTTTTTTATGTTTTAAAAAGATTAAAAAATAGTATTAAAGCAGACATGTGATACAGAAAAAGTCAGATCAGCCAAAAAAGGGAAAAATTATTGATGTGAGCTTAGGTTATATTGTAGCTCTTTATGTTTTTTGATTCTTCCTGTTTTTAAATAGTTTCTTTCAAGAAACATCTGTGGGGCCAGGGATATAGTTCAGTGGTATAAGCGCCTGCCTGGCAAGCGCATGGTCCCAAGTTTGATCCCTGGTACCACTAAAAAAAAAAAGGAAAGAAACATCTGTGAAACACTCAATATTGGTAAGTTATTTGCTTCAGAAATTTTGAAAATGGAAAAGGAAAGGTGAGGAATAACAATGATACGCCCATTTAATGAAGAAAAAGAAATAAGAATGTGAACTTTGACTTTGTAATAGCTTTTGACACAGTTTCTGAATCTCAACTAACATGTTAATTCTTATTATGGAAGAAAACATTTTTTAGGAAAGAAGTTCTTATCTAGAAAAGGCCAAAGAATTTTAGCAATTCTGTGTTTGCCCAGAATAAAGTTATTAAGAAATATATAAAAAAAAGAAATATATAAAAGCAGTTTTATAAATAAGTCAAATGTGGATGAAAAATGTTAACTTTAAATTGTAATAGCTTGAGAGAATTGGGGAATTATTTTCAGAATATTGATAAATGGGAGCTTGCATTTCAACTGTATTCAACACTTTTCCCAAAAGCACAAGAATGAGAAGTTAAATTTTATATAAGAGTGATTTTTAAACCACAAGCAGACTTTTTTGAGGGATTTTTTTTTTCTCTGTAGTGGCCAATTTATATGAACCATTATTTTAAGCCTAATTACAGTCAGAGTAGTTAGGACACTAGCTTTGCTAAGGTTGAATTTCATTTGAACTTTCTGATAGTATGATCTTTTTTTCTTAGAATTTAATAACTGACTCAAATATTTAATAGTGGAAGCTTTTATTAAATTAAAAAGAAATCAAGATATATTTAGAAGAACTAACTTATTTTCTTTATCAGTTTTATATACTTTATGAGAAAAGGAAGAGAATGAAACTAATATCTTTGTGTACTTAAATAGACATTAATGCTATAACCTCGGCAAATAATTTATTTCAGTCTGTATCATCATTTGAGAAGAACCAAATGCAGTAATAACTATACTTCTAGTTCTACTGAACAGCAAATTACACTTGCTCTGTGAGCCTCTTTATTCATCTTCTGGATAGTCATTTGTTTTTTAATATTTACATATGTTTCTAGATCACTCTGTAGATTGACTGCTGTTCACTTTTGCATAGCTTAACAATTTCTGTTAAGTGCAATGACTGTTTTAAAGTAGGGAAAGAAACAATTTGAAGGAATTTTGTGTGTGTGTGCCATTCTTTGTGTAGATGATGAAAGACCATCCTTAGAAATAGAATGTTGTTCCATAAAGCATGGTATAAACCTTCCTGATTAAAGCACATTGTGCATGTCCTCTCTTTCCAGATGGTTCTGTGGCCTCTGATCTTTCACTTTGTCTTGCAGGCACTCCGCTGCTCGTGAGGAGAAGCAGTGACCCAGCACCCGGGCCACCTGCTGATGTTCAGCCAAGAGTTGCACACCCAGGCGGCCAGAGTGTGAAACCTGCTATTTCAGTAGGTATCTTGCTAATGACACTTGTAGTGAAAGATCAGAGACCTTACCGATGGAGTGAGACTTTGGGTAAATTAATAATTAAATGGAAACCTATGTCTTGATAAGATGTGTAATGGTTGGTCTTGAGCAAATTAATGATCAGCAGGAGATATACATCTTGATAACATTATATAGTAGTAGTTATAAAAATAGACATGTTGTCTTATCAGTATAAAGAAATAATCATTATTTATATAGTACTGTTTATGTGCCAAACCGTATTTAGAGTCATAACACTGTGAGTTGTTATAGGGTTTCAGGCTCCCTGTGTTATGAATATATGCCACCATCATTGGGAATTGCTGAATTATAAAATTCAGCATTCGGATTGAATAAAAAAAGTTATAAGCCAGATATACTTACAGTTTTTCTACATATAGCAGTTACACTAAAGACTATATTTCTGCTAAATCCTCAGTTGCCTTAAAGAGCTATCATAGTACTTCATCTATCCAAATAGTGGAGATATAGATTTTGGTTATATGATTTCAAGGGGTGGTGTTTAATAACATAATCGTATTAAAATTATAAATGCAAGTCTATTTCCAATTTTAACTCATATTGTCTCTGACACCTGAAGGCAAAAAAGCAACATTTTATAGATACAGCAGTGTGATACTTGAGTTAAGCAAATTCCAATGTTATATATAATTTTCATTACGAAACCTGTGTCATTTATGTATGAAGTAGGAGTTGCTATACTGTATCACGAGGCATGTAATAAGTTGTAGTGATACCTTGGCATGTTTCTTTCCTTAAAAATGCAAACTGTCTTTAAATTATTTTTATATGTAATTTTGTGTTACTATCCTTTTCAAAATGCTATCCTTTTAAGGATATATATTTCCTGGAACTCTTCGTAAATATCAGATGCCTAGCATCTACAATGAATATAAATAAAGTCAATTCTATATATGGTAAGATGCATTTTTTTTCTTTCTACATGCACTGATTGAGACCATGTTCAGCTTTAGTTTATTTGATTGGGAAAGGAGAACCATATTAATGATGAGAGAGTTATAGAGAAGAGAAAAAAAATTAGTGCATATTTTACAAGGTATATAGCCTAAAGTCAGAGTGTGTTGCATTCATGTATTATCATTGTCTGCATGCACAAAACCCATCAAGATTTATTTCTGTGTTTTTTATCATTCAAGCTCAGTGCTTAGGGCAATTGAAATGAGTATCAGTATTGCTTTTTTGTAAGAGGAAATTTGAGCTGCTTTTCTCATAGGTTTCAAAGCCTCACCATATCATGATATCAGTGGATTCCACATTGGGATGTGAGGCAAGAAGATATATTATTACTATGAAAAATTCATGTCCTAATTTAAGAAGAAATATAGAAACCCCAAATTCTTGTGCTTTACTGCCTTGGCCACTTAGCCTTTATTGTTAATACTAATGAAGAAAGCACCCATTTTCTCCTTTCCTCTGTGTTTTCTGTGCATAAGGAAGACCAGATCTGATTCCCAAGTGTCTGATACCCAAGAGTCCCTAGCCATGGGGTCGAAGCATATCATAGGCCTTGCTTCTATTATGAACTAAATTATATGAATTCTGTAATGCTTCACATTCTGAGGCATGTAATTAGTACATATAAATAATGTTTATTCCTTTGACTATATACTGGCAATAGATCATGTTATCTGGTATTTCAACTACTCCTATGGAATCTCATGAAGGTATATTTCTCTAGCTACATGCATTGTGTCTTTTTAATCTTTCTGTATGTAGGACCAAGTACATAAAAAGTGCTCAGGGAATGTGTTTTGGGCTTAAGAATGCAAGATACATACAAGTCTAGGAAAAGTCCTGGAGGCTCACAGCAATTAACCAGCTTGATAAATAACTAATTTAATTCAGCAATGCTGTCTATTCTCCCCAAAGAAAATACCAGTTAAATCTATTTCATGAACTGGTTACCCCAGAGAACAGACAGGCAAACTTAGCAAATAAAAAAGCTGAAAAGTGTTTCTTTTAATCTAGAAGAAAAATATAGTTTGTGTGGGTTACACTTTTATTCATGTATTTCTGTATATCCAACCTTGTGGCCGCCCTGGAACTTCAGCTCATATGGCAACCACAAACTGCACATGTTCACTGAATGCTTAAAAAGTGTCTGATATGAATCAAAATGTCTTTCCAGTGTGAGGTCCACACCAGATGTCAAAGACTACAGTAAGAAAAATAATTTGAAACTATTAATATTGATTATCTCCTTAAATAGTAATATGTTTGGCACAATGGGTTAAAGAAAATATGTTATTTTTGCTTGTTTCTGTTTCTGTTTTCTTAGCATGGTTTAGATGAAAATGTAGAGTTGCATCTCTCATTGTTAGTTCTATTTCTCTTGATAGTGTACCTCTGGACAGAATTAAAATGGGACATAGCATGAATGTGATGGTTGGAGGGAAGATTTTTTTCTTCTTTGTTTTGTTTTAATTGTATGCATTTCGTACAGGGTCTCACTATGCGACTTAGACTCAATGACCCTCCCATTTTCAGCCTCCCGGTGTTGGGATTTACAGGTGTGCGCCACCACACCTGGTCTTGGTGGATGGCTTGGTGAGCCCAGGGCAAGGCCAGCATGGCATGTGGTATGGGGGAATTGAACCTGGATTTTTGCACTTGCCTAAGCAGATATTTAGACCCTGAGCCATTGCCGTGGCCCCAGGGAAGATTTTTGAGCTCCATCTCCTGGGTGAAAACTTGATAAGTTTCACCTAGAGCTTCCTAGTTTCTTGCCTATTCCTCTGGTATACCTCTCAGAGGCACCTCTGCATGGATAATAGTTATATAGTTTCTTATAAGTACTCACATAGTTTCTTTTTTTTTTTTTTTCCCTCGGAGGTAAGAGAGAAATCCTTTCAGAGGAGTGAGGGGAACATGAGACCCCATTTTTGACCCAGAAATGCTGCAGAGCTGCCTGTGTGTCAAGGACCAAGCCCAGTTAGCTTGGATGTAGAGGCCAGGATGTTTTCCATCTTTATAGCTCTGTAGTTCTACTGGATGCCTCCCTAGTAGCTTCAGCTACACCTCTCTTGCTTCCTATGACTCCATATGTATTGATGAAGGTGAGGAGTGTGTGATAACATAGCCATATATCAACCTATATGAAAAGTCACATTTAATCGTGTTTCAGTCCAATATCCATGGAGGAGAAAAACATAATCAAAATTTCCATCTCCCCAACAGAGTGTTCACATGTAAGTAATTCACAGATGGCAGGACCCCAAGCAGTTTATGTTCAGTCATTCCCAAGAAATGAAATTTACTTATAAACAAGAGCATAAGAATCTGAAGAATGAATATTTGACACATGTGATTATGTTGAAATAGTCCCTCTAAAACCATGGTTGATGAGTGTTATTTTTAATTGTACTTCATCAGGTTTACTATGGAGGGGAGAGATTTCACTGATGCCCAGAAATACGTGTTTTCAAAAAGTTAGGAATGTTGCAGTTGTTTTTCTGACTGATTAATGTATTTCCAGTTAATTATTTAAGATACGTACTCTGCAACATAATGGAGTTCTAAAATGGTCCTAAATTAGAGAAGTCAAATTCTTTGTAAGCTTCCAATTCTGTATATATTGAAAAGTCATCAAATCACATTATTTGTTAAAAGTATCACCAGATAAACAGCCTGGAAATTTGTTTTTTTTCTTCTTATTTTGTACCAGAATAGTAGTCATCAATGTATAAAAAAGCAGTGGATATTTATAAGACAATATAGAATCCAGTTCTACTGACTTCTTTTTAATTAAAGAAAATCTTGGGGACAGGCTACCTTAGTGAGAACCTGTTTGTGAGGAATCTTACTATCTTTTCCTTGATTTTACCTGGTGTTCCTAGCTTAAAGGCATACCATAAAATCAGGTTCTTGGAATTGATGTCCTATATTTGCGAATGAAATGGAACTCTAAAACAGATGTGACCTTTTTTTCTTAATATCTGGTTCACAACCACAGTTGCTTTGTATTTTAATGACTGTTTATAATTTTGAAATTAATCCTTAAGGCAAATTGACCCTGCAGGGAAAGTAAATCAAAAAGGAGTCCTGAAAATTATAGAGCAATGGTTTTCTCAGGACATTACTCTAAAACTGTTACTTGTTTTGTATTACCAATATTAAGAAAATACTGGTCTTCTAGAAACCAATATCTTTACATATTTTATTTCAAAACATAAGCTAGCATATTTTGTGAATGTTAAATTAGACAAGCATAGACGTGTGTTAAGGAGTAACAATTCTGAAATTATATTCCATGGCATGTGGTGAGTGTGGGGTGTGTGTGTGTGTGATAGAGACAGACACAGATACAGACAGATTCACTAAAGACAGGATCAAGATTAGGAACCTGCATTTTAAAGTTAGATTAAATAACACAGGAATGTAGGGAAATAACCTGCAATTCTTACAGTATGAAGAAAGAGAATTATCACCCATCTCTGCAACTGTTAAATTGTTATAGTTATTTCATCAGATTGTCACCTTTCTTCTGTAATATATAATATATAACTTCAAGACTTTGAAATGTATAGATTTTTTTCTTTATTTCTACAGTGAGAAACCAAAGAACTCTCTGCTTATTCAGTAGCAACACAACTGTTAGCAACTCTAAGTATAAAGGATGCAGGCCTGACATGGAAATATGTCCAAGAGGAAAGCATTTCTAATTGTCTAGTATATTCCACTGGGCAAGAAGTGAAAACACAGTGTCCTTTAGCTATTTGGGCATTTAATCAGAAGAGACAGTGGCTGGTGGCCACTAGTTGAGAAAGTATATTTCTAGTGAGTAGCAGTGTCTTCTTCATATTTTACATAAAATAGGATGGCGTGTTGGTTTGGGATGTTGCCCCTGCATGGCATATATCTTCCCATGTCCTCATTTCTATTAAAATAAATGCTGTTTCTCTTGGAATACACTCTCTCACATCTATGAAAGAAATCATTGAGACATCATAGATAAAATTTAGATAGCTTAGCTGTTAGGATTAAAATCATCAAATTGCCTGAAGTGCCAGAGGATTTTTGGTTATAGGTTTCTGACTTACAAAATTCAATACAGCACATAGAAAACATTCAGAATGGCCAAATCTTATTTTCTACTCATTAAATACACAATTAGGTTGCTATACAAAACACCAGACTACAGTAATGATTCTGTACACTAAGGTATATTGAAAGGAGGGCTCTATGCATTATTTTTCAATGATGAGAGATGGATGCTTTGTTGCAAAAGGCAGGGAAAATAGCATGTAATATATAATTGCATTATTTAGAGATATTGCATTATTTAGAGATAAAAACCTGCAAAAGGTTTTTTCTCCCCTTGACACAGTGATTTAATAATAGTTGTGTTTGTAACTCCAGCTGTTCACGCTGTGTGCTGATAAGACCAGAGCTTGGAGACACATTGCAACGATGGCTCTCATATGGCTTTGTTTTTAAGAGATAAAGCTGCTATCCAACATTTTATGGAGCCAAGTGTTTACTTAGTTTGGCAAGTTTAAGTACTTTAATTTCTAGAGCAGTTATGCTCATAAGACTCATGATACAAAGGGAAAATCCAGAAGCCTGATTTACTCTACAGCACAGGTTTTTTTTTTTTTACCACATCTTTTCAAAAGTTGGTGAAACAAATGAGGATTATCTGATTGTCTGTACCATGAGTGACCTTAGAAACGTGATCCCTGCCCAGGTGGTGCTTCTTCATTATTCATCTTAGGTCTAGCCTGAAACTGAAAATTCACAAGGAAGATCACTGTTCAGAGGTCTCTTTCCAAAATTAAAAAGCTAGCCATGGCACATCTCCTTGTGTTGTTTATCATCAATCTATACATAGTGAAGATCAAATGAGTTTTGCTTTCCTATTAAAATAAATCAATGCATCACATCTCTTACATATCTAAGTGTTCTGTTGTGTGCCATCAGTGAAGCTGAAGACATGACATGACTCCTGCCCACAGGAAATATAGACCCTGTTTATGAAGACCAATAGAAAGAATCTGTAAAATCCTTATCACGGTTGGGAATATAGCTCAGTGGCACAGTACCTATCTAGCAAGTGCAAGGTCCTAAGTTTGATTCCCCATGCCAAAAATCCCCAAAACACCTTATCAGTCTGTGAGCATATATCAGATTACCAGACAATACATTTTAAACTGTCAACATGAATACTTTTTTGCCTTTCACCTTCACTTCAGCACTCTGTTCAGCCTAAGCCCTAAGGAGAAATGCCATGTGCACTGTCTCTATTAGCATTTTTGTACCTAAAATATAACTGCTTATTTGCATGTCTGCATTATTTCAAAACTGTGAGCACCTCAGAGGAATGAGCCAGTGTATTTACCTGTATTCAAACCCTCATGCATAGTACCTGGAACACAATAGATTATTATAAATAGATAATTGGATGATTAAACTTTAGTTTCAGAAATGACCATTATGAATTCAACAAATTTTAAACTCATTTTATAAAGATGTTTATTTTTCATATATATATATATTTTCACAATAAATTATATTGTGAAATCCCCTACTTAACATACTGTTTTGCTTCCTAAATAGTTTAGAATTTTCTTCTTTAGCACCATGTATTGCTTGTTTTTTCTTTGTGTTGTCAAGGGGAGAGAGATGTTTAAATATAACTTAACCACTTAGAATTAAAATGTGGGTTGGTGGCTGAGATCAGCAGTTTGAATTGTGAGTCCCACTTCATCTTAGGATTGTCAATGACTTCAGCATAGGCATTGTGAGAAAATAGAAGGAAACAAAAAGCTTTGGTAATTCAGTAGAGGAATCATTATAAAGAATAATTTTGCAAGTGACCCTGGTATGTGAAGAGCAAATAGAAACTAACATGCATGCAGTGGGATCAGCTATCAGTATTAGCTTTTTGCCAACAAAACCTTGAGATCTCTAATCATAAAGTGAGTAATCTTGGTGGCTATGTGCTTATAATTATCTAATAATTGTATTTACAGAATGTTAGAAAGTCCTTATTAGAGCAAAATTTTGAGGACAATATCTTATACCTATTGAATTTAAAGATTCTTCCTTTAATTTTTTTCCAATTCATCTTTTAATAGAAGCTTTTTTCCTAGTATCAACTGCTATGGAAAACAAAAATACACCTGGTATGAGAATTAAACAGTATGTGAACATGCACAAGGTAGTTCTTGGCAAAACAATAATGAATATCTCCGTTTCTTTTTAACACTTTGGGTAGATCCAATTTGACAGTATTATTTGAAATTCACTAAAAAACATTTAAAGAAATTTTAAAGCTTAACATCTTGTATTTTGGTTGCATTAATAACTGGGTGACTTAGAAAGTTATTTAAATTGTAGATTACTTTCTCAGAAATTTTGTGTACCTAAAAAGAAATAATAGAGAATCTACATGAACTCCAGTTGGTCTGAGTGATTTAAACATCCAAATTAGGGACTTCACATTTCCAGATGTAAATTAATTCCTTGGCTTGTATGAATTTAAGTTCAAATTTTAATGTTTTAAAATTCATAAGTGTTCATGTAATGAGGTTATCCTTCCATTTATAACCCTAAAGTGTATTTTGATTTGCCAAGTGAACAACATACAGAAATATTTTCAGTATACACATACAGAAGCAGCAGAATAAAGGCTTGCAGATTTACAGATAAATTCTTTGAAGAAAAAAATTTCACTGAAACAGAAGACTAATGTGCAAAAGTCATGTTACATTAAGGTGACAGTCAAGGGTAAGAACCACATCTTCACATGTCCTCATTTTCTTGCTCTGAGGATTATCCATGTTATGAACATTTAATAAAGATCAATGATGTGAACAGAGAGTTAATGAGTGTGTGTCTTGAGAAGGACCACTAATCTAACTGAGGGGTGAACGAAACTTCTTTTCCTTGTGCATGAGTATGATTCCCAGAAGTTTCTTCTGATGGGGATTTTTTTTCTCTCTCTCACAGCTTAAACTCTTCTGAAGTACAAGTTTCAGGTTGATTTCTGTTTTCAATCCATAAAATGACAATGTGCAGATATTTAGAAGACTTTTTCTCAGGCCAGTCACTTCTAATAACTCTGTGCTATAAAATAGAATTCTGATTTAGATAAATCACATTTTAAAAGTAGCTACTGTGTGTGTTTTATGCTTGTGGAAACATACAGCATTCTCATGAGAGCATGTAAGCCTCTCACTGTATAGCTTTTGATATCTGATTAGATAATCATAGGGACATCTGGAGTGAGTTGTTTTGAAGTAAATGGTGTGAGGCACTGGAGACCCCAAAGGCTCTGACAGATTTAAACCAGTTTTTAAAAAATCACCCCTTTTAGCAACTTTTTTAAACTTCAATTGGCTAAAAATTTTCAGACTACATAGCCAGGGTATTCTCCACTTGATTTTTCAGCTTTTTTTCACATAGAATTTCCTCCCTTTTAAGCAAGAATAAATAAATGGCTTTCATTGCAAACATCAAACACAGGTATATTCTTGTCAAAGGAAAAGGTAGATAATGCTTTAGAAATCAGAATTCATTGATTTCCTTGCAGAAATCATGATCTCCTTTTGCTTTGTATTTAATTCCAATCACTATCAATTACCCAAAACTTAATTTTAATTTTTAAATAAAATATAACATTTAGCTCTTTCTATTTGAAGTTCCAAAGAAAAGCTGTTAGATATCAAAGCATCTGATATTATAATAATGTGATACCACATTTCTAGAATACATTCAAAAGCATACATATCATTCTAATGAAAATTGTGTTTTTATAGTTTGATAAAATAGCAATTTTTTTTTTTCAGAACCAAGGTTTGAACTCAGGCCCTTGAGCTTGCCATGATAGCATTTATTCCACTGAGTCATCTCCCCAGCCCCAAAATAGCAAATTGTTAAAGGTTGTATGAGCTTTCCAGGTATATCCCTTATCCAAAATGTTTTGGGCCAGAAACAGTTTGTACTTTGTAAATTTTACACTATTTGCATATTTATAGTGAAATACCTTAGAGAAGGTATCCAAGTTTAGGTATCAAATTTATGTAATTCCTATACAGCTGAAGGCTATTTTCTGTGTTGTTTTCAATACATCTGTATTTGACTCTAGCCCATGACCTGAAGTCATGAATTTTCCTCTTGTAGACTTACTTCGATGCTCTAAATGTTTCCACATTTGGAGCATTTCACGTACTGGATTTTATTATAATATTATTATAATATCAGATGCTTTGCTTGCCAAATGTGCAAGTTTGTTGATAGGATTCATTTTTTACTTAAAAAATATTATGTAATGTGAATCTCATAGATTTTTATATTTATTAATATATTTCTAGTTTGAAATTACTGAACATTCCCTATGCTTCATACTGCAGCAGCTACCAGAATTGCCTTCTTTGTTAAAGCTGAATAATATTCTCTTATGCATATATAGTATAGTTTGATTACCCATCCTTCTATTGATGGATTCTTAGTTGCTTCTACATTTTACCTGGTGTGAACAATGCTGATATGAACATAATTTTATAAATATTTCTCCAAGTTCCTATTTTCAATTTAGGTATAAGCACAGAAATGGAAGGTCACGATCGTATGATTACTCTATTTCATAATTCTGAGGAATAATTGAATTATTTTCTGTTTTCCATTCTACCCCTAGTGCACAGGTGTTATACTTTCTCTGTAACCTTCCTAACATATTTTACTCTTCAATTTTTTTGAAGATCGATCTTAATATGTATAATGTAATATTTCATTGATTTTGATTTACATTTCCCTAAAGGTTAGTGATGTTGAATATCTTTTAAAGTGCTTAATGGCCATTTCTATATCTTCTTTAGAAAAAGATTTATCATGGACCTTTTCTTTTTTGTTTGTTTGTTTTAAAGAATGAAAAAACAGCATTAGAAACAATACAAGATTTCATTAAAAAAGTAATAAAATTTCCATACTATTTGCTGTATTACATGATGCTATGTTCAAATTAGTTGTTCAGATTACTAGATATAAATATGTAAAATTTATTTTAAGAAAAAACAATAATAAAGAAATTCAAATGAAGGAAAAAATTAGAATAGAATAAAAAAAAATTAACCATTTAATACTTTCAAAAGACCAGCAGAAATAAACAATGCAATTATCCAAACTTTTCTGCATATATACCTAAATATATCTCTTTTTTCCGGTGCTGGGAATTGGACTCATGGGGCCTTTGTGCTAAACTGCATTCCTAACCTTTTCTTTACTTCCCTTTTGAGATAGGATTTTACTAATTTGTCAAGTTGCCAATGCTGGACTTGAACTTGTGATCCTCCAGCACAGAAGCAGAAGGTCAGGGACATATGATTTTTCTATTTCATAATTTGAGGAGTAATTGAATTGCTTTCTGTTTTCCATTCCACCCCAAGTACACAACGGTTATACTTTCTCCACATCCTTACCAGCATCAGCTACTCTTAATTCTGGAATTTTGAACATGAAGCACATGCACAGTGATTATTTGGTCTTTTATCATTTAGATTTAGGAGTTTCCTATAATGTTCAATGTTAATCTACTATTAGATATATGATTTGCAAATATTTTGTCCATTTTTACACATCAGTTTTCACTCTCACAATTGTGCAGTTGGATACTTTTATGAAGCCAAATTTATCTGTTCGTCTGTTATCAGTAATTCTTACATTATATCTTACAAAATTATTGCCAAGTCAAATATAAATATTTTGTGTTCTCTTTTAACACTTGTATAAATATTAGTAATATTCTTCACAGAACTGGGAAAAATAATCCTAAAATTTGAATGAACCACCTCCCAATAAAAACCCTAATAGCTAGTGCAATTTTGAGAAAAAAGAACACAGCAAGATGTAGCACACTAATTTCAAAACAACAAAGCTATTGTTATCAACGCAACATGGTCTTGCTATAAAACCTGATGCATAGACTACTGAAACAGAATACAGATCCTAGAATTAAATCACACATTCATAGTCAGTTGATCTTTAACAAAGATATTAAGAGAAAGGATACTAAAACAGTACTGTTCTCTCATTGCTGGGACAATACCTGCTGCTCAACATGAAGAAAAGAAAGGTTCGTTTAGCTTACAGGTACTGGAGGTTTCATAGTCTAAAACAGCCTGGATTATGTAGCAAGACCTCAGAGCCTTAAGCACAGGCAGCCTCAATTACAGACACTGCCACCCCATACTACAGGATCTAGAGGAGAGGCTAGAGTGCTGCCCTGTCCAGGATGAACCTCGCCACACCTCCAGGGGAGGCTGCTGGCCTTGGGAGGGGGCAGAGCACATGCTGCCAGTTTAATGGTTCATGGTCCGCCCCTCAAGCACTGCTCTGGTCCTCTGACTACACCCCTCAAGCCACTGGCTGCTCCTCTAGCCCAGTCTGCCCCATGACTTTTCATGAGGCTTTGGAGGAACAACTAGACATAAATCATAACAGTGTTTTGATAAATGGTTTGGGGAAAACTGGATACCCATATAGAGAAGAATGAATCTTCATTCTATTTCTTACCATATATGTATATATCAGTTAAAATGGATTTGTTTCAGAGAAAGCCAAGCCCAATATAGAATTGGCCAGGAAACCAAAAAACGGATCTAGGATTGCACAAAGTATAATTTATTGGGGACTTAGGGACAGAAGCATGTCTTAGATGGCAGCAACCCAGAGTACCTTCAATACTCCATGGCAGCAAGAAGGGCATTTCTTAAAAACTACTATGACTATAAACTTCACTTTTAAAACAGTCTGGTATTGATATAAGGGAAAGAAACTCCTAACCTCCAAATTATCTGGGCTGAGTTTATATTCTCTAAAATCAAAAAATGAATTTTAGGAACTGTATTAATCAGGGTTTTACCTAGAGAAACAGATATAATATAAAAGAGATACTAATATAAGATATACAATATATAAGGAATTATAAGATTGGCTTACAAAAGTCAGCCACAGAGTCAGATGAGGAAGCGTGCAGAGGGCGTCTGCACACCCCAGACTGAAGAATTCAGTCCCAAGGTCTGAAGCTCACTACAGTGCTCCATGCAAGTCTCTATCCATCAGCTAATGGGTCTGCAATGGAAGACTGAAGAGTCTGTGACAGAAGACTGAAGAGTCTGATGGATGCTGAAGGATTCAAGATGAAGACCCAAGAGTCTGCACTCTCAAGCTAGGTGATGAAGTCCAAGCTGAAAACAAAGACCAAAGTTCCTCTGAGGAAGTGGAACATCAACTTCCTCAGCCCCTTTATGTGGTCTCTGTGTGCTAAGTCACTGTGAGGTTGGCCCATTGTGCCCTAGGGAGGAACCAATCCGCACCCCAGGGCAGGCCCATTGCACACTAAGGTGGAACCAATGGCACTCCTGGACTGGGTCCCAGTCCTATTCTAGGGAAGAACCAATCCATGCCCCAGGGTGGGCCCGTTGTGTCCTAGGGTGGGGCCATTCATGCCCCAGCATGAGCCCCCCCCCCAGCCAAGTTGACATAATGTATCAGCCACTATAACAATGCAGTTTCAGAGCAGAATGTATTGAGAGAAAGAAAGCATATGTGCATACACACTGGCTCAGAGAGAGAAAGAAGCGAACCAACCAAGACCCCCATAGATTGCCAAGGACCCTGCCTTTTCCAGAAATTTTTACAGAGCAAAACTATAAGATGAGGACAATGGGAAACATGGGAAATTGCAAGGTGGATATGAGGTAAACCAATAAGATTGCAAGCAATATTGTTCGGGTAAAAGCGATTAAATTGGGATCAAATCAGGAAGCCAGTCATGTAGCAGGTGGGCATGAACACAACAAGGGCCTTTACTGTAGGGGTGTGGAAGTTCTTCCTGATTTTTTTAAGGTGATTGATACCTATTTAGAATATCAATCCCTGATTCCCATCCCTAGGGAGGTATATGGCCCCATTTCTTTTTTCTTTTATCTTTGATCTTGAGGTATGGCCCACAGAGGAAGTACCTGTCTCTTCCATATTTGCAAAGTATCTTGTCTTCCATACCAGCTCTTTGCAGGGGCCATTCCTCTTTGACTACCTGTAATATTTCTATCTAACTTAGCTACCTACAGCAATATCAATGGCTGGGCTTCATTTCCTAACAACATCAGTCTATAAGGTTTGAGATGTGTGCTAGGATTACCTGGTGATCAGAATGGTGGTGACCAACATGGAGATAGTGTGAACAAGCTGGATCACCCCATGATTCAAAATTAAATTTATGATCTGAAACTATAACACTACTAAGCCAGTTGTGCCGGTGTATGCCTATAATTTCAGTACTTGGGAGACTGAGGCGGGAGAACGGCTATGGGTTTTAGGCTAGCCTGTAATATATAATAAGTTCAGTTCCAAACTGAACTACACAGCAAGACCATCTTAAATAAATAAATAAATGTCTTTCAAACCTTGAAACTTCTGGGGTTTTTGTTTGTTTGTTTGTTTTGCAGAGCAGGGTTGAACTCAGGCCCTTGTGCTTGCCAGGCAAATGCTTATTCTACTGAGCTATATCCTTGGCCTC
The DNA here is from genome assembly GCA_004027165.1 of Ctenomys sociabilis. Taxonomy (NCBI): domain Eukaryota; kingdom Metazoa; phylum Chordata; class Mammalia; order Rodentia; family Ctenomyidae; genus Ctenomys; species Ctenomys sociabilis. The sequence goes on from PVKA01001732.1 coordinate 120,964, forward strand.
TGAGTTAATTCCCCAGCCCCAAATCCTATGAAGAAAAATCAAAAATGCTTTAGAACATTGGAATAGCCAGACCATAGACCACAAAAGGCAACAATAGACAAAGGAATAACAGCTTCTGCATAGCAAAGAACTCAACCAATAGAATGAAGAGATATAGTAGGGAAAGTAATTACACATTATATGTTAGATAAGGGGTTGTTGTTAAGAATATACAAGGAATATAAGCCAATAGTGAAAGAATTGGTTTAAAAATTAGTAATAGATCCAAACAGAATTTCTCACAAGATATCCACATGATCAACAGATATATGAAAACAGTAGTTACATTTGATGTAATTAATGCATAGGGAAATACAAACCGAAGTCACAGTGAGCTCTCACCACACTCTAGTTTCAGTGACCGTTATCAGAAAGATAAGTGCCATGAGGATAGGAAGATAAAGGAAAGAATTCCCCATTGCTGGTAGAAATGAAAATTGGTACAGTCATTATGGAAAGCAGTAATGTGATTCCTTAAAAAAACTAAAACTAAAACTATTGTATGAGCCAGTAATATACAAAGGAAGTAAAATCAGGATGTTGAGACATTTGTGCTCATATTCATTGCATTGTTACTTGTAATAGCTAAGAAATGGAAAGCCTATATGTCACTAACCTGCTGATTGGATAAAGAAAATATGGCTGATATATACAGTGGAATATTGTCCAGCCATGATAGGATGAAATCCTTTCATTTTGACAACATAGGTACATGTAGAGGTCCCTGTGTTAAATAAAATGAGCTAGGTGTAAGCAAATAAATATTATGATTCTCACTAATAATCAAATAAAAGAAGTGGGTCTCATTGAGGTGGAGAGTGTAAGGGTGGTTATCCAAGCAGAAGATAGCAAAGGGAGGCACAGCTAGGAAAATGTCGATAAATTACTCCTGCTATATAGTTAATTACACATGATTAACTAGTACTGGCACCCTTTTGCAGGATGACTACAGATAACTCTAACAAGCTATATATTTTTCAAAGTTAGAGGAAAAGATTTTGAATGTTTTAAACATTGTAGGTGTATCTCATGTACTATATTGAATATGTATATCCATAAGATACTGGAAACACAGCATACTGTAAGCCTTATTTTTCACATCCTCATGATTGCTTGGGTGGCAGAGATGCAGCATGCTGCCCCACCTTCATCTCAAAACACCATGATACTAAACCTAGGAAAAGATCAAAATTGAGAGGTTTCTGTTGAACTATTTCTTTTGCCCCACTATAGTAGAAAAGTCCTAAACTGAACCACTATATTTTGGGGAACATCTGCATTCTCAAGTATGTTATTTCATTTCATAGAATTTGCAGATTTAGCTCTAATACCTTTGCTTACAGATGAAGATGTGAAGTGCTCAGGCTCAGACAAATTAACTCATTTTCTTTAAAACATAAACGCTATAACTAGAAACATGGAGATTTGACCTCAAATGTGCCTTAATCTAATGTACTGCATAGGCTCTTTACACCATTCAGATCAAACATTAGCCTTGGAAGGATGGTGTTCTTCAGGATTGGCATCATGTAAATGGGTAGGCAACCTTTGAAACTTCCCCCAAAACATGTTTATGAGCCTGATCTCAAAAACAGATTTACCTCATCATTATACATTATACTATTCCATCAGAAGTGGCATTGTGTACTTGAGACCAAAGCTTACATTGTAGTTAGTCTCAAATGATTGCTTAAGCAATTCAGATACTTCTACAAAGGAGGGAATCTTGCTACCACAATAGAATTTGATGCAGACATTAAATACTTTCATAGAAAAAATAGATTCAGATTCACCTAAAGCAGCATATCTTAATGCCGACTATTTATCTGTTTCTCTAGTGGTTAAGATAACTGTTTCATCCATTGACTCTTTGTCATGTTAGGCAAGTATAATTTTGTTTTCCCTCTGGAAGAAGATTTTCTTCTATCTTGGTCACAGTGGGATTGCAAGGTTAATGCATTTCATCTTGAGTATAGCATTTAGTAGACTGTGGGTATTTAATATATGTTAATAATACTGATAATGAGTGTTGATAATTGAAGGTCCTTTATAATTGCTAAATTTCTAAGGTGTGTTAAATATAATTAAATGGAAATGATTTAAATTAACTTGCATGCATACAAAAGCTAGAGCTAGCCATAGTTTTTAACTTTGCCTTCTTAACATCAAAATACGAATCCAGTAGACAAAATATACTACCATTGTGCCATGTATGGAGAAACCGTGCCTGGTTCTAGCTTGGGAACTAGAAAAACATCATTTGAGTTGCAAAACTAAAGGACTTTTTGAAATTGGAGCTTGATTGCATGGAATTGTGCCTCAGGCATCACTGTTAGGATCTATTGCCTTAGTACGACCCATGTGTTCTGTTGGTACGAAAGATTGTTTTCTGGGAGCATGACAATAAAGCAGAGAAACAGATAGCCAACAGATCTTTCTGGAAGGCCTATACCAGATGGTCGGGATAGAGGAAAAACTGACCATAATAAATGACCAGGGAAATTCAGCTGGGAGATTCATTCTCTATTTCCATGCTTATAGTTACCTAGGGTTATTGTTTCCCAAGGTACTAGAGCAATAGCACAAGCTGAAAATTGAGAAAGGCAGGAAGATAAAGTGGTTAAGAGTATGTGTGTTAGAATGCCTGGTTCAAATCTAGTCCTTCCATTGAAAAGCTGGTCAATTTTTATCCAGTATTTCACTCCTTTTAATCTTACTTTTCATGTTCAAAATGATGATAGTACTTACTTCAAAGGTTGCCTTGAAAACTAATGAATGATTACTTGTAAATTTTTTTGTATCCATAGTAAGTACTGTGAATATGTTTTAAATGAATAGTTGTATTGGATTTGTAGCACATATGGAGGAAAGGGTAGTATACTAGCACAGGCAGTGGACATAATTGAGAGTGATCTTTAAAAACTGAATTTTATCTGGTTTAGTTTTAATTTAAGGAAAGCACTAAACACACAGGGAAAATATTGATTCCAAATTTAAGCATTAAATGCATGTCCAGTGTCTTCTGCTTGTAGAGACTGTGCATTCTATTCATTTGAAAGTAAAAATATACGCCTCTGAGATCAGTTCTTAAAGTAGTATTATAACTGCATCAATGCATCCAGTGTGGCTTCTGTCCTTTTGATTGCTTTCCCTCTCTTTCCACCTTCATTCTTTTCTTATCATTCTCTTTTATTTCTTGCTTTCTTTTTTCTCTTACTGTTGTTCCATTTACCATATATTTTATTAGTGCATTCTGACTATATGGATGAAGAGATCTCATTCTAACATATTTACAATTACATGTAGCATACTTTAGTCATTTCCCTAAGGCTCAGCCATGTCACCACCCCAATTTCATATATTTTGGAGAGTTTAATGTAGACAATATATTTTAATCATGTTCATGGCCCCATACTGGCCCTTTCTCTCCCTTCTTCCCTTCCTTTTTGATTTGAAATGGTTCTTTTCCTTGCAAATGTTTTATGTAAGCTGGCAAACTAGAAAAAGGACAGCTGAGATTATTAAGCCACAGGGTGATTTCAGATACATTGGACATGCTCTCTGTCATCCCCTGAAGCTTTCTGCAAGCACTTTGCTCCCTCGTGCTTCCCTGATTTGCTCACCCTGCTTCCTTCAGTTCACCTTCCTCCCTTGTCTTCTCATTTGTTATGATGATACTACCACCTTTTCAATTTTTTGCAGAAATCTTGCTCCCAGCTAGAAATGTGACACCATTTAGTAATACTTTTTTAAGTAATGTATAATATGTTTGTTGAAACTGTGGTAAAGATATGCAGTTGCGAGAAGTGGCATTTCATACATGTCCAGAGTATCCAGTGACTACTGCAGTCATATAGAAAATGCAATATCTGTGCCCTACTCTTACACAGTTGTTCCCTGACTTGGATGTGCATACTGTTCACAGATGGAGCCAACTTTGTCTCTGCACTTCTTCTGTCCCCTACCCTGCCCATTCAAATGAGGGTGATTCAAACTCCTGTCACGCACGGGGGAACACGCATGTTTTATGTTGGTTCATGTGACTCCTTTCCTTCTAGAGTGGAAGAGTATTACTGTATTACTTTTATTTTCATAGCATAGAAGTTAAAATGTGACTAGTTTTAATAACTGGTTCATTGGATGTATAAATGACAGTTGAAGAAATAGATAAAAAAGAAAAAAATGAATCAATTGTCATATTCAAACACATTGACAGTTTTTTAGGTAAGACATTTTAATTTAAAAAAACTTATTTATTTATTTATTTATTTATTTGGTACAGGGTCTCACACCTCAGACTATGGTGCTGCTCAGACTCATAGTGATGCCCCATCTCAGCCTCCCCAGTACTGGGACATATACAGGCAGGCACCACCACTCCTGGTTTTGATGGCCGGCTCAACATAGACATGTGATACTGGGGGTCTAACCCAGATCCTTGCACTCGCCAAACAGATGCTTAGACCACTGTGCTATCATCACTGGTCTTTAGAGAAAACACTTTAAAGGTAATATTTAAATAAAGCCTTTTAAAGGTAATATATAATTCACCTTAAATAACAAATGTTCTTTACATTCATGCAGCATAAAATTTATTTGTATTTTATCTTTCTAGGTATAATATAGAATAAAACAGCAAACACAACCAAGAATATTGTGATTTCTGAATTTTTAATATAGTTCAAACTCTGTCCTTCCAAGATATTTTCCATATTCTTTCATTTTAAAAATAGTGAGAATGGGAGTGGGATCATGTTTGTCTAGCAACATTTTAGTGTTTTCTTAATGATTAGTAATTATGTAGTTATGGATAATAATGGCAAAGTATACCAAAGTGACCACTTAAAGGCAAAATATGACTTCTCTTGTAATACTCTTCATATGAAGATATGAACTAAGAGAATTTGGAAAAATATGTTCCATTTAACAGAATTTATTACTTTAATAAAGAGTTATTGGATCTTAACTTTGTTCCAAATGCCATGTTTGTGCTACAATTGAAAGATAAATAGAGATATAGGTCTGACCCACTGAGCTCCTATTTATGTATTTCTTTCCCTCATCCACTGAGAAGGATGGGGATATAGATGGAAATTACAGTTGTGTACACCAGGTACAATGGCTTCCTGTGATCAAGGAAGATGTACAGAAAACTGGAAGGTACATTTGAAATCTTTAGAAGTGAAAGTTTTACAGAAATACTGTCTGAAAGGGTGGATAGGAGCAACTAGGCCAAATATGATAAAAAGCTGAGATTTTAGCCAGAAGTTTACAAAACTCGCAAAAGAAGTGAGACATGGTAGACTTTTCCCCAAAGAATTACAAATAGTCTGATTTTGCTGTGGGAGTGCTAGAGAAGAGGAAGCAAAGCACAGGAAACCATATATATCAGGATAGGAGTTTGACTTTCATATTTGATACAACACTATTCAAGGGTTTTAAAGAAAAGGCTCCTGCTTCAACTTTGCAAGGCCCAGTGGATATAAACAGGAAAATATCTGGGAATTTGCTACAATTCAGGGAAGAGGTGCTAAATGATCTAAATTGCAGCAAGATTCCTTTGTCCTAGAAAACTGGGAGACTGATAAATAATTAAAAACATCCACATCTGTACTTTCTTAGAGCCTGTCCTTACTCTAAGTGCTTTAAATATATTATTCAATCTAGGCTTGATACCAGCCCTGTGATATGAGGACCAGTTACTTCCATATGTATGAGGCTTGTGGAGGACAAACAAGGTCAGATTGTTTAATCATAAAGGTAGTAAGTTGCAGCTGCAAAATGTAAGTTTTCACCTCTTGGAGAGTGGGTATAACATACAAGCGGTACACAAAATAATCCCTGTTTCACATTTAGGTGGACAGGCAGATGATTATCCAAACCGACATATAAAATTTAAAAGCACATTATAGGCAAAGATAGAGGTGTTTGCAAATGAAAACAATTGTCAGCAAGTTTTATTTAATAAATAATTGATGATCCTGTTTTTGTTTGAGATAAGGCCTCACGATGTACCTGAGGCCAGCCTCAAAATACTGATCTTTCTGCCTCAGTCTCTGAGTTCTTAGATTAGAAGCTAAAACCATCATGCCTGGCTAATTAATTGATGTCTGTATATGAATGATTTCAATGAAAGGAAGTAATATAAAAACTATTTGCTATAGGTTAAGAAGGAAAATGGAGGCAGTGAAAACAACCCTTATGGGACTTAAAATCATATTGAAGAGAACACACTGGGTTAGCTAATGGCAATTTAAGAGCTCATTTTTTTAATCTTTTTATGTATTTGGTACACTGTCTTACTGCATAGCTTGACTCATAGTGATCCTCCTGTTTTCAGCTTTCCCAGTGGGATTATAGCTGTGTGCCACTATGCCCAGTCTCAGTGGCTGGGTTGGTGCTCCCAGGGTTGGGGCTGGCGCAGCATGTGGTGCCAGTTACCAAATCTGGGTCACAGCACTTGCCTTAGCAGGTGCTTACTCTGCTGAGCTATCTCCATAGCCATAAGAGCTCTTTTAATCTCAAGTGGCAAAAGTACAACTCACAATAGCTCAATAAAGATAAGTATCTTTATTTTGGGGGAGTTTTAAAATGCTGGTTCATATAATTCCATAAAAGAATATTGAAGGTAGGGGAGAAGAGGTAAGATGTGGTGTGTACATGTACTAACTCCCTGTGATGAATATAATCATTATTTACTCAAAGAATATATTAAGAAAATTACAGTTCATAAAAAGAGAATATTTAAATCCATATTTTGGAAAATGAAAGCAATAACTAGGCTCCCAGAAGAACTGGACTCAGAGAGACAGATTATTGCCTCTGCTTTGCTGTTCCATACATTTTATCTTGTTTATCTGGAGACCAGACTGTAAGAATAGCTGCAGGCAACTCTGGTCTTCTTCTCTAGAGAGAGGTAATTACTGCTTGAGGCTGTGAGGAAGAAGTGTGTCTGGCCCACATTGCCCACTTTGTCCAAGCTGTGCCATTTGAAATCAGCTGTGGCAGGGGGAATGCAAGAAGTAGTACGTAGATATTTCATACATGGCTCCAGTGGAAGAAGAGCAGTTCCCAGCATGGGAAGGACTAGGCATTCCCATAGATCGTGTATTGTGAAACAAAGCCAGGGAAGAGTCATCAAAAAATGGTACAGAATGCTGTGAACTCGGAGAAGTGCGCAAAGAGCATGGTGGCTTGGGAGCTTCAAGGAGAAGAAAAAAATCTGATATGGACTTTCAGCAAAGGGTTAGCACGTAGAGCTCAATGAGCACATTCCTTGTGACAAGGATGTATAAGACCTGTGACAGAGCAAAGTCCCTCTGCCCAAAACAGGAGACTATCCAGTACACTGCTTTCCCAGAGAATCATCAAAAGATCACTTGCTTCAGAAACTCCCAAGGAGCTGCAAAAATGCCAGTTACTGAACCACAGCCCAGCCTGTTGAATCAGAGGCTCTGAGAAGTAGTGCCCGTAGCATGTGCACCTTCACATTCTCTACAAAATACCCCATGCATTAAGAGCGTGGTTAGCAAGAGTGGCTGGACCTGGGCCTCAGAGGTGAGCTGCACTGGTGCCAGGACTGGTTCGAGCTGTTTTAGCATTGTGTAGGTATGGGGGAAACCCTTAAAAGCATCATCTTTATAAATTTATTCAAAGATGATGAAGGAAAAGTAAAAATATCACTATATTTGACAAATTAATAAGAACATGGGAGTTGTGAAAAATAAATTAACTGTAACTTTCTGCAGACCTTGTGAAGTTAAAAACAAAAAGAAAAAACACTGTTGAAAAAGAGAGAGGGATGCAGCACAAAGGACTTTTTTATTCAATAGGATTATTTTACATGACAGTAATGATGCCATAACATAATATATGTATGTCTTTTACTCATTCCTCATTTAATACATCATGCCATCATCAGCTACACTGAAAATGTGGACAGTTTAACAACAAAAAAGTCAAACTAGCTCCTTCAAAAAAGCAGTTTTTGTTTTTGTTCTTAATTTTTTAAAAATATTTTATTTTTTTATTTGGTACAAGGTCTCTCCAGGCAGCTCAGACTCATAGTGACCTTCCTGTCTCAGCCTCCCCAGTGCTGGGATTACAGGTATACACCACCACGCTCAGTTTCAGGTCCAGCATGGCATGTGGTACCGGGATCAAATCCAGTTCTTTGCACTTGCCAGGTAGGCACTTAGGCCATCAAGCTATCTCCATGGCCCTAGCAGTTATATTTCAGATAAGCCACAGATGCAATAATTTGGGACACAGACTCCATTAATTCTGGAAAAGTTAGTATGTCTGAAGTAACTAAATGACATTGACTAAATATAAGAACAAATAGATTCTCCACAAAATTGTGCGTATTTTTTCTGTTCTCAGTTTGGCTGAGGCACTAATCTTATTCTGATTGTATTGAACCTATTCCCTGATCATTTCTTCCCCTGGCAGAAGTCTTGCATTTGGCAGCATGGTTAGCATCAAGTGTGAAGAGATTGTTTTAGCAAGAGCAGTTAAGTTGGGTCCTTTTATTTCTGAGGCTTGCCAGCATTCTGACTGTCACGAAGGACTACTGAGGAAGCAAGTAAAGCAGAAAGCTCTAAATTACAGATAGTACTTGTTACTTCTTTCTAGGTCAAGAATGGTCGATGTCAACAGGATCAGGCTCTTACTTAGTTAAACTGCCTTCCAATCTAACGTTAGGGTCAGAACTGTGTGGCCCTCGAAAAGGTATTTAAATATCAGGTATAGTTTCTTCATCTGTAAAATAAGAAATATGGTATACTTGAAGTGTGCGTACTTACATTCTTATTGGCAGTCATACAAATCAGTTTAGCATGTTGGGAAATCATCAGTCAAATCCCTGCTTTCTGAATTTGTAATGAAGAAAGGGATTTCAACTTTTTCATTTACCAGCATTTTCTTTGAGTTTTAAAATCACCTCATTTAAGTAACTTTTCGCTTTCTTTTTATCTCTTTCAAGTAGCAAAACTACAATGAAAGCCGGGAATGGCTTGTAGCTCATTCTGTGACCCTTCTGCTGTAGACATGTGGAAGGGTGTTGTTTACCTTAGCAAACTGGGCTCCTACAAAAGAGAAGCAAGCAGAATGAACCCAGTAGAGACTAACACCCTTCTCTTTGGTCACCAGAGTTTCTCTGTGTGAATTTTTAGATTTTGTTGTGATTGGTATAAGTAAATTTTGGTATGTTGCTAATTTCTAAAATGTCCTGTACTTATCTATACTAGCTGTTCAAAATTACTGGTATAGGTATAAGACTTAAAAATCATCTCCACTTTATGAATAGGTCTGTTTTCTCCTGATCCCAGGAGTATTAACTGGTGTATATTTATCAGCTTTTCTCCTTGATAAATCTTAGTTTCTGCCTATATTATTAGTTTTAACAGTCGTCTTCAAAGAAACACCTTTTGATTTCAATGATATTCTCTCCTTTTGTTCTTTTCTGCTTTATTAAGATCTGCATTGATGCCATTTATTCCTAATTCTGTGTGTGTGTGTGTGTGTGTGTGTGTGTGTGTGTTTGTTTCTCTTTGTAGCTTATACATTTAACTCATTTATTGTCAATGTTTTTTTTTTTTTTTGTTTTGTTTTGTTTTGTTTTTATGCTGTCCGTGGTAGAAATCAAGACAAGTCCTTTTGCCTGTTAGGCAAGCACTCCATTATTGAACTAGAACCTCAGACTTGTTTTAAGAAAATGCATTTAAATCATGTTTGTTTCTAATGAAACTATAGCTTCTATAGCTGCCCTCAAAAGTTTTGCCCTACATATGTTCACCATTCATTCCCCTATGCTTTGATTTCTACTGTTTGTATGTATGTTTTACTTATGAATTTTTAAGTAAGATTTTTAAAGTCTCAATATATGCCTCTGGATCTACTGCTAATTTAATTATATAATTCACACATGGAAAGAGATATAATACTGATTTTTTTGGATGTGTGATATTTTCTTATTTAGTAGATGATTAATTTTGGTAAATATTCAGCTGTAACTAAAATAAATATGTAATTTCCAGCTGTTTTCTATTATATCCATCTTAGATATTACTTTCAAATACTCTATAAACCTATTTCTACACTGTTATTTGTTTGTTGAACCAATTTCTGATAGAAATGTACTAAACCTTTCTAGTATTGGTATTATTCTTCCAAATTCTTCAAATTTTGTGAGACTTTTATTTCATGTAGGCTGAATGCCTTCAGCTCATAAATGTTACCTTTTTGGTGAATTTTTATTGTAGTTAGATATTTTTTTATTTATGTTTTTTAATTGAAATTATTTTATCCGATTAAATTTGCACCATTAGTTTGTTTTAATTGGACTTATTCTTGTGTTTTTCAACCACTTTGTTTTCATTCTAGGAGGGCTTTAATTAAGGCCTATGTCTATAGGGGCATATAGATGCAATATATTCAAAAGTCGTCTATTAATTTGTGCTTAGATTAGCCCAATCTTTAAATTATTGATATTTGATTTCATTTTTTCACTAGTACTGCATTGATAAATTTTCCTCTTATTTTAAAAGTATACATTTGAATATTTTTATTATAATTATAGATTTTAAAATACATACATTCTATTATTTTATACTGAAGAAATTCAGAACAGATTACTCATAGTATAATATATGAGGTAGAACTGACTTTGTTAAATAAGAGACCCTTCAGACTACTTTCTGGGTGTTTGACATAGCACATTAACTCATGCCTTTCTATAAAAAGATTTCTTTTTATTTTATTTTATTTTATTGAAGAACAAATAGGAATGAGACAATTTCAAATCACATTAGTAGGACAGATTCAACAATTAATACATTGCACATTGTTTTCGTAGTGGCTTTTTGTTGTACAAGATACATACATGATACTCTTTCTACAAACACTAGAGCAGATGCCTCTAATCCATGAATTAAGAGAAGGTAGCTGTATACCTTATTTTTAAACTGAATTATAGAAGTTTCAATAATTAATACTTTTACATTATTATCTTTCTAATGGCTATCCATAGTACAACAAGCAGACAGGATATCCTGTCCAAACACTATCAGTGCAAGTCTTTCTTCTCATAGAATTATGCCACAGTACTGCATATTTATCCTAACTATACTGTTTGTACAAACAGAGAATGGTTCTTCCTTTGTATGCCCTTTTCTTTGTTTAGTACTGTCAAAGATGGGTATTCTATTGTCATTCAATTATTAGAGGTGGTTCAATTCAGTGAAACAATCCAACAGATTCCAGCAGTCCAGGATAATAGTGGTTATCTGAAGAAGTTCTTAACTGGAGCCATTTATAGCTCAGGTTATTATTATGGCCTTATTTTATATACTTCATTTCTATACTTTTCTGCTGGATGGTTAAGACCAAGTGAAAGCAAAACCTATATAACAAAATATGTAACTTTTGTATCTCATGAGGTCAGTCAAGTCCCCTCAGGTTTTGTGCTGTAATCCTGTACCTTACTCTGTAAATCCTTTATCAGTGTCACAATGTGGATGAGTGACGGCCATTGTTTGACCAGTTTGCTCTCTGGAAAGCCTGAGAGAAAGTTTTCTCTCCATTTGACTACCTTAGGCACACTATACATCATCGATCACATTCCTTTGTGGCTCCATAATCTACTTGATCAGAAAATTTGGGGCACAACTGAGTTCCATGATGTCATAGTACAGGTTCTCCTATGTACTGAGTGTTCACTGACCTTGCAAGTCTAGGGCCAAAATGTTGGCTCACCTTGCAGCCCTTCCATTTCTCCAATTTTTCATCTGCAAACTTAGGTTGTTAACCATCCAGAAGAGAAGCTGATTATTACCCTGCAACATACGCAGTTCACTTTACCCTATCTCATTTCCTTTTAGTTGTTCTTATACCTTTTTATTTGTATCTCTTCTTTTGATTTCTTATACTAAGGAGACTATACGATATTTGCACATGTGTGTCTCATTTATTTCACTTACGAGTATATGTTCAAGTGACATCCACTTCAATAGCTTCAAGTTTATTATTCTTTATAGCTGGTAATACTCCATTGTATAGAAATACCAAATCTTTTTCAACCATTCCACATGTGATGTGCATCTTGGTTGTTTCCAAGATTATGCTATCACAAATTGTGCTGCTATAAACATAGGTACACATATATCACTATGATACGATGTTGTCAGTTCCTCCAGGAAAATTCCCAGTAGGGAATAGCTGGGATTGCTAGTCCTAGTTTTATGAGGAGTCTCCACACTGATCTCCACAATGGTTGCACCAGTCTACATTCCCACCAGCAGTGGAGTAATGTTCCCTTTTCCCCACAACCTCTCCAACATTTGTTGTAGGTTAATTTCTTTATGATAGCCATTCTTTCTGGAGTGAGATGGTATCTCAGTTTTGTTTTTACTAGCATTTCATGGATGGCTAGTAATGTGGAGCATTTTTTCTTTTTTTTTTTTGAGCAGAATAGATTTATTGTGGGAAAGAAAGCTCCTGTCCAAGAGAGGGACAGGAAGGAGGCCCAAGCAGATAGTTTACCCCTCTCAAGCTGTCTCTTCCCCCCAAGCTGTCTCTTCCAGGGACTTTTTTATAGAGGAAAACCATGTGGTGAGGTGGGTCTAAGGTGGTAAAGACATGGTAACTCAGTTAGGTGGACAAGAGATGGGACAAAACCATGGTTAACCAATGAGATTACAAGCAGCATTGCTCAGGTAAAATTGATTAAGTTCAGGAACAAATAGGGAAGCAAGTCATGTAGCAAGCAGATATGAATATAGGATAGGGTCTCTTCTTGTTGAGGGTTGGGCTAGTGACTCATTTAGGCTCTTTCAAAGTGATTGATACCTATCTAGAATATCAATCTCTGATGCCCATCCCTAGGGAAGTATGTAACTGTGTTTCCTTTTTTGGTCTTGATCTTGAGGTGTGGCCCATAGGGAGTATCTGTCTCTTCCAAGTAGCAAAGTCACCTTGTCTGCCATCTTGTCTTGAGGACCTGGCCCTGTCTGACTGCCTAGAATATTTCTATTTAACTCAGCTGCCTACAACATTTGCCCCTCTGAAGAAGTAAACTGAACTGCTGTAAGGGATTTGGGCGATGACCGCTCTGGCTTCTTCACGCTGAAAGGGGTTGTAGTTGTTCATCGGCAGTCAGATATATCCTTCCAAGGTTCTATCTAAAGGCCCTCAGTAGAGAACAGTCATTTCACTTACAGCTTTGAATGTGGAGAAGACAAAGCCAAAGAAACAAACATACATGGGTCAAATAATCACAACAGGATAATTATGAAAAAGACACGTTTCTAGGTCCATTAGCAGGTATTTCTTAAATGTGAGGTTTATACCTGGGTTTTGGTAACTTCTAGGAAAGAACAAATTTTGAGAAATTAGAGCATATATAATCAAAGCATGAACATTTCAGCTAACAGATACATTTATAAGCTTTTTGAGACCTAGCAATTGTAACTTACTAGCTCTTAGACCCATTTATTCAGAGTCTGACAGTTTGGTATAAGTCTCTCTAGCTTTAATTAAAGAGACATCATACCTGTAGTAAGGATGAGTATGAAATACCTGAGTTACATCAGAAATTAACCAGATGAACATACACTTATTTAGCACCAATGAAATACCTTTTAAATCTTGTACCCAAACAGCAATATATTATATTTATAAAATATCAGTCTCAGCATCATCTTGATTAGTAAGCAACCTGAATATGTTACAGTAGCTCAGTTACAGCTAAAGAAAGATGTCTTCTAAAGTCTGTTTCTATTGAGGTACAATGACTGGAAGGAAAGTCAGGGTTGGAGAAGGACAAAGAGACCTGTGTCCAATGTCCAGCAATAGGCTGGATTTTTTCCTCTAGTCATGATTACTCAGGGCTCCTCCTTGGAGATGACAGGTAGAGATAACAGTCTGGCCAGAGAGAGAGGCAGGCCCTGGGTGCTTCAGTCCTAATGGACCATCTGTGAAGCTGAGTCTGAGCTCTGGGGCCTTCACCTCAGAGTGCAGCCTCACTTCTAGTGGCTGCCTTGGCAGTCAGGTCTTGTGGGCCTCTTAAGGCAGTCCCTCTTACAGTGGCAGTAGCAGATGAACCTCATCATCATCGAACTCTTCTTGGAACCCAGAGAATCAGACTAGAGGTCTGTTTTGAGGTCACAACAAAGGCAGCCATTTTTGTCCCTTTGTATTCTCTCCTTGGTTTTCTCCCAGTTCCAATTATAGAGCTTTTAAACAGTTTGGTAAAGTATCAAATGAGTTGTCTGGAGCAAAAGATACCTTTTGTAGCTCTTTTCTAATATCTGAAACAGTAATTTGTTCCTCTATTTAATTAACATCTCATAAGCCGGGCGTGGTGGCGCAGGTCTGTAATCCCAGCACTAGGGAGGCTGAGGCAGGAGGATTGTTGTGAGTTCGAGACCAGCCTTAGCTACAAAGTGAGCTTAAGGCCAGCCTGAACTGCACAGTGAGACCCTGTCTCAAAAAGACAAAAAAAAAAAAAAAAAAAAAATAATTAACATCTCATGAAGTATGGTTTACCAGTGCCTCTATTAAACATTTAGAGAAATCAGAGAGGTATGTATCTTTCTCCTGGTAAATAGCTAAAATTTAAAATAACTAGAAGGCTTGGTTAAGTTCTTAGACCTTCAAGAATATACACGTGAAAGAAAGTGTCCTTTTTTTAGTTTTTCAGTCTGGCAATTAGGCCAGCAGGGCTCTGACGGCTCATGCTTCAGTGGGATTCCACTGGTTGTCTATCTTTTGGCTCCTTATAATGACATAATATTCCTCTTGAAATGCAAGAGGAATAATAGCTTGTAATGCTGTCTGCCTTTCCATAAAAAAGTCAAAGCTTGGTTTAAGATTAACATTACATCCATAAGTCTGAATAAATCCTCTAAAGACAATGTACTTATGAGGGTCATCTAAGGCACATGAACTCTGGAAGTTCCAAATTGTGTTTTCTTTCTTTAAAGGGTATTGTCCT
This sequence comes from Ctenomys sociabilis, assembly GCA_004027165.1. Lineage (NCBI taxonomy): Eukaryota > Metazoa > Chordata > Mammalia > Rodentia > Ctenomyidae > Ctenomys > Ctenomys sociabilis. Next base: position 135,995 of record PVKA01001732.1, read on the forward strand.
TAAAAAGCTTGCACAGATTCAGCTAAGAATGGGTGTAGCCCTGTAGAGGCCTGGATTACAGCTGTTTTAGAAGTCCATACCCTCTAGACTAGAAAGGCAAATAGGGAAACCTTACTTTCAGTAATGGTGGGCGAGGCTGTGCTTACTGCTGCCTTTTCCTCAGGCTCCAAGATAGTGTTGCCTCAGGAACCTGAACTGCCTGGTTCTCCTGTTGTTCACATCTACACTTCCAAAACTTTATTAAATAATATCTTTTTTAATACAAACCAAATATGAAGACATTTTTACCATTTTCCTTTTTACATCAACTCTCTTGTTATAAAATAGCATGATAATTTATAATTTCCTCTGCATTTCATTTGGATTAAATGGCCCTTTAGCATGTAAGAATCAAATGTCTTTTCACTGCCTAATGAAGCACATTCTAAAGGAGTAAGAGACTTTAACTGTGAGGTCCCCATATCTGGAATACAATAAGAAACTTTAGGGCATTCCCCTTCCTTATTTCTAATTGATTCCCTCCCCCAAGGCGTCCCTTGAGTAGCCATCTCCAGAGCAAGTGGCTGCTCCCATTGGAGAAAAGGGAGACAAGGTCCCACCAGCCTATCCACCCTCGAACTGATGCAGATGCTTATCTCCTGACCATCTCACAAACCCTTCATTTACTCTTACTGACCATTTGTGAATATAAGTTACAATTGATCCAGTGACTAGAATGTCTGCAGAAAGAAGCATAACTATGGCATAAAAGGTCAACGGGAAGTGAGCACTTCTTACAAAGAATATCACTTCTAGAGATAGATAGAACTATTGACTGGAGAGATTTGGCCCCGTGTGTTGAGCCAAGTCTCCAGATATTTGTTTCCAGGCAAAATTTAACCTTGAAGCTCACAGGTTTAACTTATATTTATCATTTAACATTCACATTTTACACGTTGATAAAAACATAATACAGCTAGTTAGCATGTAAGGCACAGATGTAAACTTCCCCTAAAAACCCATATTGCAAGCTGTCTCAGACTTATTTCTGAATGAGTGACTGATTAACTTGTTCTACTGAAAATCTCAGGTAAAATTTCTAGTTTACTAGCAGAGAGAAAAAGTACAATAGGTAAGTGGAGATCTTTCAGTGGTCAGGAGCCCGTTTCCATTGAGGAACCTTCGAATATGGGCATAATCCCTCAGGTATTTTTGATTTCTTTTGGCTCACACAATCAGATGTCTCCAGAAAGGAATCCAGCAGTTTCTCTGGTCAAGATTCCATCAGCCATGGGCTTCAATGGGGATTCACCAAAGAACAGTTGTCCTCTGCTTCAAGAGTGGCAGCTGCTCTAAGAGCATTTATTAGCTGATAGAGGAACCACTGTTTGTCCAAATTCTATAAGAGACAGTTAAAAGCCTGAACAAGATTACCTAGCATTTTTACAATAAAGGCTTTAACGTCCATAACTTCTCTTACACACCTAAATAATTAGACCTAGGAGAAAAGGTTGAATCCTCCCTCACACTAAACATGTTTTGGTCCTATAAGTGTGCTGCTTTTGGAGATAGCTCCTTCTGGTGTCACCCAGAAGTCGGTTCTCTCCACTGTGTCTCAGCTTTAGCCTCCCGAAGGAGACCTGCCCAGAACACTAAGCCAGAACATGGCTTTTATATGTGTCCTCCTGGACGGGCATAGTCCTCTTTGTCTCATCTGACCCAGATATGGGATATGTGTCCTTTTTCTAAAAATGACTGCCATGTCTTTGGCATTAACAAACACTCATTTTCTAAGGGCTTCACTTAGTTGAAACAGAGTTTTCCTAATTTTACATGCCTCTAAAAAGGAGAGTACATAGAGGTGGGAAAATTAGGAGCAAACTCAAAAGAAGGAAACTGAAACAGAGCCGGCCTGACATTCCCTCTAACATGTAGAGGGGGATCAGAAACCAGTCTATCCCAGTGAAACCTGTCCTCCCAGTCTTTAAGAACGGTTGCTGATCTAATGTTATTTAACTGGCAAAAGGAGTCCTGATTTGCATATACAGGCATGTAGTTTTCTAAGTCTGAGCTGGCTAAGAGTCCCATTTTATAGAAGTTTACATGAAATCCGCCAGGAGTCCCAACATCACTCGTTCAAGCGCTACTATCCAAACTCAAACATGGAATACCTGTACATTTATTTTTTTTAATACCAGTACATTTAGCATCTAGTTCAAATGCAACACATATAAGTACACAATAGTCATAAAATGTCCCATTAAAGAAATATCATAACCTTGTAACATTTCCATGTTTTAAGATTTACCAACATTTTGACCAACATTTTCACAAAACTATAAAAAAGACAAAGCAAAAAAATTGCAAGTCATTTTAACAGTACTGTGAAACAAAACTGTAAGAGGCAAAGCATAAACAACCATAGCAATGGGCAAAGACATAAACATTTGAAGCAGGGGTTTGTTACCTAAGTAAGTCCCAATTCAGAATTCATGAAAGAAAATCAAACTCATACCTCTGTCCAATGAGCTTGGTGGAACTCTCCAAAATGATACAGGGAGAAAAACTAATCTCGGGTGGGTGACCTGGAAATGATAAGCTGAACCTCCAAATGACATAGGGAAAAACAATCTCTGGACCTGACCTGTACGAGTTTGTGTTCTCTAAAACCGAAGAATGAATTTTAGGAACAAACAGAGGTTATGAGCAGAATAGATTTATGGAGGGAAAGAAAGCTCCTGTCCATGAGAGGGACAGGAGGGGGGCCCAACTGGGTAGTTCCCCCCATTTCTTCATATATTTATTCGCTTCTTTAATTTCATCTTCTGAGAAATGTGTATTCATGTCAGATACCCATTTCTGTACTGGGTCTTTAAATCTGGGGGCCATAATGTATCTTAGTTCTTTATAAATTCTAGAGAAAAGACCTTTGTCTGAGTGCTTATTAGTTAGGATTTTTTCAAAATTTGTGGGTTGTCTTTTCACTTTGTTGACAATCTCTTTTTGACATGCAAAAACTTCTCAGTAAGGGTAAATCCCAGTTGTTAAATCTTTCAAGTGTTTCCTGTGTGAACATGTTTGTTCCTGAACACTTTGCCTACCCCTATCTCTTCAAGAGTTCCTCCTACTTTTTCTTCCAG